>JAYMFT010223023.1:0-11320 GCA_038088735.1 Panulirus argus | reverse complement strand
GGACACCGCAGTTGATGGAGAAAAGGGGGGAGGCTGATCCATCAACAACCACAGAGATAGATCGGCCGGAGAGGAAGTTAGATATCAAGGAGCAAAGTGAGGGAGGGAAGCCAAAAGAGGGGAGTTTAGATATGAGACCCCGATGCCACACCCTATCAAAAGCCTCAGATATGTCAAGGGCAACTACATACGACTCCCTAAAATCTTTCAGGGATGATGTCCAGACGTTAGTAAGATAGGAAAGAATATCACTAGTTGATCTCGCCTTACGAAAGCCGTACTGGTGATCAGAGAGAAGACTGTGATTTTCGGTAGGTGTTTAAGGATATGGCAGTTGAGGAGGCATTCAAAGTCTTTGGAAACGGCAGTTGTCAAAGCAACGGGACGATAGTTAGAGGGGGTGTCAGAACGTTCGCCCTTCTTATATGTGCAGATTAAGTACGGCTAGCGAAAGGATAAATGTGAGGGAGGTGGGTTCAGTTTATTGCGACACGCAAACTAGCAGATCAGTGTCCGAGTAGTAAAACAACCGAGAGAGAGAGAGAGAGAGAGAGAGAGAGAGAGAGAGAGTTGGCTTTCTTTGCAACCAGCCAGCCAGTTACTGGGGGTGCTGGCCGACGCAAACACTGCCAGCAATACTTTGGTCGTCAGTGACTTATTCCCTCGACAATGTTAAGAAATGAAGTTTTTAAGACATTTTTGTGTTTGAAAATCTCTCTCTCTCTCTCTCTCTCTCTCTCTCTCTCTCTCACTCACTCTATCTCTCATATGCCCCTCCTGGGGTTACCGGCACAAGCTTCCAGGTACTGACTGGCGGTGAGGTCAGCTCCCAGAAGCAATTCTTAGTCGCTTCCAGTACGTGGAACCCAGGAATCTTAACTATCGGTTACGTTCTTTTTTATTTCTTCTTCGCATTCGGTAACTAAGCGTTCTTGTACCGAATGACAGATGACGTTTTTTCTTTTAATGAAGATGGAAACGAGCACGATACTAAACGACGGAGATGCTGTTATGATGTTCCAGTCGTTCAAGGTAACGATGGTCTCGATGTCCTGGAAGGAGATGGTCTTCCAGTTCTCCGGCCTCCAACTGTCCGCTGTTCCAGCTGTCGTGGTAACGATGGGTCTCCATCTGTCCGCTGTTCCAGCTGTCGTGGTAACGATGGGTCTCCATCTGTCCGCTGTTCCAGCTGTCCTGGGTGACGATGTCTTAGTTGCCCTGGGTAATGGTCTTCCAGTTGTCCTGGGTGAGTGAAGGTGGTCCAGCTATCCTGGGCTGTGGTGTTCCAGATGTCTTAGGTGATGGTCCTCTATCTGTCCTGGGGTCTTGGTCTTCCAGCTGTCTTGGGTGACGGTGTTCTTGTAGTCCTGGCTGAAGATGGTCTTCCAGTTGTTCTGGGCGATGACGAACTACCAGGTGTCCTACTTGCTCAGTAGGTCGGGTCGGGTCGGTTCGGGTCGGGCTGGGATGGGTTGGGATGGGATGGGATGGGATGGGTTAATGGGTTAGGTTAGATTAGGTTAGAAAAGGTTAGGATAGGTTAGGTTTTAGCCCACTGGTGCAAGTATACACCATGGCAGGAAGGAATGCCATCGCTCGTGTCCATCATTGTCGCCTCTTCAACATCATTAAATATATTACTACCAAAAACACAAACGGCGTAACGATTGTTAGTGTACTGGTAGTGATACTTACGTCTGCTCTTATGAGGCGACTGCATTCCCTCAGTGATCGATAGTGTTATATACTACCTAGTTACTATGATAGCTCTTCTCCGACCAAGAAGATATGTTGGTACAACTGACAGTTCTCTGAGGCATTTTTGTGCCATTGTGTGTGTGTGTGTGTGTGTGTGTGTGTGTGTGTGTGTGTGTGTGTAAAATTGATAATTGCGGTTTAACATAGAGGCACGAACAAGTTCTTCAGGCTAGCTCAACTAACTGTGGAGGCAATCATGAAATCCCAAAATTAAGTGCAATTACCAGATGTGAACAAGTAAATAAATAAATATATATATATACATATGCGGTAATGGAAGCCATGCCGTGGGGGACAGAAGGTCGAAACCCCTCCGCACGTCCAAGGGTAACCTGCACCTTATGGTCCGAACGGTAAGTTAGAAAAGAAAAAAAATAAATAAATAAACACCGGGTGCAGAAAATAACGAGATTCTCGTTTAAAATGACTTACTCTCTCTCCTTCTCTCTCTCTCTCTCTCTCTCTCTCTCTCTCTCTCTCTCTCTCTCTCTTTCTCTCCAACCCTGTTATCTAGCCCGGAATCAACAGGCGTCTGCTTTACTGACAGCGCACTGAATTGCAGTCGGTCAATTGCGCGGTCATGATCTGTGGGGGCGTTTGAGGCGGCTGCAATTGCCTCTGCGTGTCTAAGGAGGCCCCCCCAAAAACAAGCACGAACTGGCCGTTAAATAGTCCACTATTGTAATACAGAGACTATCTTCTATCTGTATTTCATTGAGACTTACGTATAAACACGTATTTGCCTTCGAATATTGGATGGAATCATAAAAGTTACGGAAGACTGCGACTGGATGATGAATTCGACAAGACTTTAGACTGGATGATGAATTCGACAAGACTTTAGACTGGATGATGAATTCGACAAGACTTTAGACTGGATGATGAATTCAACAAGACTTTAGAAGCACTGAGGAGCCATTTCGTTATAGGCAGGCTGACGTCACAACGTTAAGTTACAGTCTTCTTCACCAAAATTCGTATGGACTGCCAGTGCAAGACGATGAATAGGTGCCCGCATGATCCTCCTCTCGTCCAAAGATACAACGCTTATGACATTCTCTTCTAAAAAAATTATTAAAAAATTGATTGTAATGCAAAAGTAACGAGACTGTGCCCGAGTCCTGTGCTCTCCAGTTGAATTTATGCCCAAGAATTATGCACTCAAAAAAATTCGTGACTGAAGCCCGTGCTTTTTCCAAACAGAATTTATGCCTAATTCCTATGTTTCCCAACGTAATCTATGCCTAAGTCCTATGCCATCAGAAAATCCATGCCTAAGTCCTATGCCTTCCATGCGAATTCATGCCTGAAAAAAAGTCCTATGCTTCCAAATCGTATATTATATGTCTTTTCAAGAACTACACTACGGACAGGCGGGATATAAAAACGTTTTACCTTTACTCAGTCTACAGAAAAAAAAAAAAAGATCAAACGTATCCATCGAACGTTTGAACTCATGAAGGGCGTGGAAAATAAATGGTCCACAGATTTGATGGTTGGTGACTGAGAACTCAAGAGATAACCTTACGTGCCGCCTCTTTCTAGCAACTGCCGCGGGGCAGAGTAGGGCTTAGGTAAGGATGGGACTCGAGCGTGTCATATGGGTGTCGTATGTGTCACACACGTTGTGTCAGCTGCTTTGCCAACCGCTGTCATGAATGTAACCTAGTAGTACTAGTGTGTCACAGTCCTTCGCTGAACCTTTGCCAATACGCGTGGTATGATACACTAAACCCGTCTGTGTCTCATGTGTCACGCGTGACACACGGCAGTCGTCCGTCGTGTCACCCGCAGAGCCTGAGTTGTGTCAACAACCAGTGTGACACGCGAGTGTCATCTGACACAGTGACACAGCCATGTGGGTGTGTGTGTGTGTCCGCGTCACAGGTTAAGTGTGTGACGCATACCGCGTTGGTCTGCCTTACAGGTGTGTGTGTGTGTGTGTGAGAGAGAGAGAGAGAGAGAAGGCTGATCTCCGGGCAGCAACCCTGGCTCTACCGAGGCGAGGGGTAATGTCAAATCCTTCAGGGCTTTGGGTCCAAACACTCATTCGTCACAATCAGAGGCGGCTGGCGTAAAACGCTGGAACGGGGGAAAAAAACAACAAACTAAAAATGAAATACATAATGATTATCACTTTTGGAATGGGAGCGGAATACACACATTATGCCACGAGTTAATTGACAATGAAATCTCCTGTTATCGTGGACGAGTGCAGCACTGTATTGACACCCATACCGCACTGCAGTAGAGTCTATATTAATGTTCCAGACAAAGCATCCACGGACCAAGTCTACGAGCAGGTGTTCTCACGCAAGCATGCTTTTAAGAGGATATAGTTCATATATATTTATACGGAGGGAATCTATATCCTTACATAAATAATATACGTTTGTTATAGTTCCGTTTCTATGTGGAAGATAACTTTTGTATATTCCAACACTTAGAATCGCATTATAGTAACACCAGCACACTTATGAATAAAATATACATATATAATCTTCAACATGCCATATATAGAGGAACAGGTAGACACTGCAGGTAACTGGACGCACAAATACAAGTAACTGTACATGCTTTAAGTAACTGTACGCGCTATAATCGACTGTAAATGTATTAAGTAAATGTACATGTTATAAGTAAATGTATATACATGTTTTAATCAACTGTACGTGCTATAATTAACCGTCAATGCATTAAGTAAATCTACGTAAGCAATTGTACACGCTTTAGGTAACTGTACGTGTTTTAAGTAACTGGATATGTTTTACGTAACTATACATGCTCTAGGTAACTGTCCATGTTGTAAGTAACTTACTTACTAACGTAAAAAAAACATTACAGAAACATATTCAGAAGAAAATAATACTTCTTGACACGTATAGAATATGTGATTGCCTTAGATGAGGACACATCAAAGGTCCATTTTCTGAGAGTGAAGCACAATGTTAACATAAGGATACTTGTCTAAAAAAAAGAAAAGAAAAAAAAAAGGTGTTGGGATAGTGGCTTCCAAATCGACTAGGACCTGTAATGAAGACATGATACTGACTCTAATTCCATATATCAGCACCTCTTGATCTTCTTGCGCTCCATCCTTATCGTCTTGACAAATTACGATGACTGCCATCGCGAGGGATACAGAGGAATACAGAGAAAATACAAAGGAACGCCTGTAACAACAGATAGTTCAAGAGGTCAAAGACGTACCTGGAAAATTTAAATGTCTACGGACGCGCTTAAAATAAATTCAAGTCCTGGATTTGAAGCAAGACTGTTTGTTTCCTTAAACGTTATCTATGGCTTTAATTTCAACGACGCTTACCGCCAAACCATTCCCCGTGTTGATAATCCTGCTGAGGAAAAAGGGGTGTTTTGCTTCATTCGATGCAACGCGTTTTTCCGCGAGTTTGGTACACTTCAAACCGTACTGCTCTAGCATTAATTAGCTAAGTATATCAAGACTGTCAAAGCCTTTGATACCTGTATGACATCACCTCTTAGCTCTCTTTTGTTTCCTAAAGCTAAATGAGTTCAGGTCTTCTCAAAATTTGTTTCTCAGTCTGGGAATCATCTAGGTAACTTTCCTCCTGTACTCTCTCTCTCTCTCTCTCTCTCTCTCTGTTCTACGTCTCTTCTACGTTAAGTGACTAAAACAGACCACAACCTGGAGACGCACCTGTGAATTATATGAATGCAGAATATTGTTCTTTCCTTTTCTCGACTTGAAATCGAACTTCCTACCTATGAAGCCTAGTCATAATTCTTGGTTTTTATTTTTACCGGTTCTACGCACTGCCTAAATGAGTTTTGGTCACTGAAGATTCATTACAGTTTTGTCCTTTTCCTAATTTGCGATTCGTAAGTCAGCATAATTCACACTACGTTTTTCCTTCTCGTTTTCATTGCCTAAGGACAAAACTCTGCACTTCCTGATATCAAAATTAATTTGCCATGCATAAGCCCAATCTAGTCTTTGTCAGCATACAGCTACAGACGTTTAATTTCTGTTGAAAGCTTTTATTTCCCAACTATGCGCCGTCCGCGAATTTTGATATCTTTACAACTTAGCCCATTATACCAACGCCCTGTTGATGTGCACCAGAAACAGCACTGGTCTCAGGACCTGATCCCTGCGGCACACCACATGTTACGTCCAACCAATCTGAGGCTTGACCGTTCATCACCACTCTTTGTCTACGGTCACTCAACAAATTTTCATGCCAACGAAGTACAAAAAAGGCATGCATCATACGGGTGCCTTTACTTTTGGCTGTTACCCTTGCTGCAGGAGCTTATCAAACGCTTTGTGAAAATCTTAATAAACAGAATCGACTGCTTTACTTTTATCTTATATGTTGATAATGTAAGATATTAAGCAGATCCGTCAGACATGAGCGATTTTGTCGGAGGGGGAAAAAAAAAGAAACCACGCTGCTATTCGTTAATTAAGTGGTAGTTATCTGACTAATATGCAACCTTGTCTCGACTTATGGTTTCCATAAGTCTGTCAAGGTAATTGGGCCATACCTTCCGAAGCGAGACTCATTATCCTCTTTTTTTGAATATCGGTTAAAATATATCGGCAAAAACTTACAGTCTCGTGGAACTTTCTCCGTTGCAATTAACTCGTTGAAAGGAGCAAATCAAGGGCTTCAAGTTTTGGTTTCCTTTAACAGTCTTGAATGAAACTTCATTACGTCGATGTTTCATTGACTTCCGTTTCGTTTAATGGCTACGTTATATCTTGTTCGTCAACATTTACTGGAAAATGTTCCCTTCCGGCATCGCTGGGACTGGATCTACGACAGTGTTAAATATGAATGAGAAAAATATAATTTCTAAGGTCTTTGCCATGGCATCGTTGTCTTGAACCAAGTCGGCGTTCTCTTAAGAGTAATGAAACAACTGACTGGTGTAATGACTGTCTTGCTTCTATCATAACTATAAATTTCTTTAAAGATCTCCTTCGCCATTTTCAGCAATATGTACTCCACACTGCAGTTTGCTTTGACATTATGCAATTTACTTTTTCACGCTGGTTATTTCAGTCCCTGATCTTGTGTGCTATTTCCCCTCTGGACAATGAGCCCTTCTGTACGTCACTGCTCGTCTATTTTGGATTAATTTTGGACAAAAAAAAAAATTTGATCGTCTGGTTCGGACTGGCACTTAAATGTTCACCTCTCCAATACTTTGAAAGTCTTCCCAAAACTTTACCAAGCTACGACCGATCGTTTATTTCATATACATCATCATCTCATCTCATCCCGTCAGGAGCAATGCGCAAAATCATGAAGTATCTGCGAGTGTAAAGTCTGGTATTTCATCAAGTCTGTCGAGCGGGCCAATATTATTACGAGCCGTACTGAGACCTACCTCGTAACTAATTTGTCTGCGATCAGTCTGTACAAAATATTCCCCTCAACCGCATCATTATCGAACGAGAGATCCTCGTCTGTTGCTTGGACTAAACCTAATATATATATATATATATATTCAGGTCACGTTCAAAGCTTCTTAACGAAGTGCTTGAGGGCGCTATCAAGCAAATTCAGGAAGGAGTCCACGCCCAAAAGCTACTGGGAGGCGGGCGGTCCTACACACGAGATGATAATGTTGCGTTGAGAATCTCCCGTTATGGTCGAATCATCTTTCGTAATAAGTTACTGCTAAGTGGTCGTGCGTAAGAGCATTTCGACCGACAGCCTCTGGCGTTTACCCGTTGGTGGACTGGATTGCCTAACTACTGACAGTTCCTTAACGAAACTTGTCTTTCATACATATATATATATATATATATATATATATATATCAAAAGCCACAACTGTCTTCAGCACAGCAGTTAGATGCACTTTGACGAAAAAGACGCTACCTCTTCCCATTTTCCTTCCTCCTTCGTCACTGTTATATGCAGATAATACCCTTGGACTGGATATTTGGCAAGGGATCTCGACCTTTAATACCCAACCGAAGATTCGGTGATACCAAGTTAGCGTTAAATCCTCTCGATGCAAGTGTTTTGTAAGCTTCAACATCTGCTCTCGCTCACACTGCGGCATTCGCATAAAATACTCTTATAAACGAGTGAGAATTGTCGAGAGAAACGCTTAACAGAAAGCGACGGGGCCCCGCTGTTAATGCGTCTTTTTTTCTTATTTTCTTCATGCAAAAACGCAGGTGTAGGCTGGTTGAGAGGCCTGCCAAGACAGGCATCACTTTATAATCGCTCAGGTGCAGCCAGTCCCTTGCAAACGACGCCCCAATCTGCACGTAAAAATTGCTACCACAAGCTCTCGAACATACCCACTCCGCCCCGCTGTGAGCACAGGCTGACTAATTGGTCATTAAAGACTTAAATCGTTGTCGATGATGGTATTTCTGGTGCCCGTCCTGAGGGAAGGAGACTTCGAAAATCAAAATATCGTTCGTTATGCTGATGAATCTAGGAATATATTGGCAATATTTCTCTACAAGATTCTCCAATCTTTCCTTGAGTAGCGTCGTTGGTGAGGAATTAAGAGAAGTTTTCATTGTTGGCACAGATACAGACTTTGTCATTTGACCCTCCCCTTCAAGTCTTAGTGGTCAAAAAGCCCTCACTGGGTTTACGATTTCCCAGTTAACTTTGTCAACTGAATCTGACTCCATACTCACACACATCCCAGCCTAAGCCAGGTACCCAGACGTGTGTGTGTATGTGTGTTTCAAGGGACGTACATCGCCTTGTAGCAGAAGGCTGCTACCGTCCATCACGAGTCAAAGCATGTCAGATTTTTTCCTCCTTATATATATTAGTAATATTCTCACCTCCTGAGGGAGTGGGGCATTACGAAGCTTTGACCCGATTTCTGAAAGGGTCGAAATTGTTTGGACACACACACACACTTGCTTCAGTAATATGTATATCAACCACATATACATACAATGCACACAAATATTATCACGCGTACGTAATGTAACACATCTGAATACACTCTGTCGAAGGTTACTGTTCAACGTTATACCGTATAGAAGAAACGCTAAACCATCGCGTTATCCTTGTACGGATAATCCACTCATCCAGTCAGATAAAAGTCCCGTTGGACGTACTCAGGAACACCGAATACAGTTTTACGCTAACGGATGAAGAAACGCAGCATGCAAAACGCTTTCATCCTTGGCAGCTGGCAAATGCTAGAAGCGAGTAGTTCCACGAATCAAATTACATATCGTAATAAATGATCATTTTGCTAGGAACAGAAGAGAGTAATTCTCATTCATGCATGATCAATCTCACTTCTGAACTCTTTTTCTTCCCTCCTTGAGTGGCATTTATCTTTAATTCGTAAAAGGATTTCTGTATTCAACTAATAATTCAGGCAATGAATTCCTTCCCCGTTAGTTATGATGTTTCTCCTCCCGACTCTGTGACGAGCCACGTCTTAAATCCAACTCAGAGGAGGGACTTTAACTAGAACTACGGTATACCAGATCATGATATACTGCATAATGCGGGATTAAATATGCTACATATATGCTAAGACTGGTATGTTGGACTAGCTGATACCGAAACACACACACACAAATAACCGTGCAATTGAGAGTACCGAAGGGTGGTGTCATTGGGTCGTAAGGCTTTGTAGTCTTGACTGAATATGTTTCAGTGTATACGCTATGTGCGCAACACCTCATCAAGGTCTTTCCAAGAACTCCCTTCCTTATGCGCTGGATCTGTGTATTGTTCATAGAGAGAGAGAGAAAAAAATAATAAAGACAAATGTGTCGATTAATGTTCACTCTGTGGGAGGGAGAGAGAGAGAGAGAGAGAGAGAGAGAGAGAGAGAGAGAGATGCAGATTGCTGTCAAGCACCAAAGAAAACGTTATCATCCAAGACAGGCGAGGAGTAGTACCACCGACTGGTCCAGCGGAAGCTGGAGTTGTTAAAAATCATTAGAAAACTGCTTAAAAAAGAAAATTAATCCTGGCGTCTGAAAAAAAAAAAACTTTCTCATCAGCCATCAATAAAATCTGCTGGGCCAAAGAGAGAGAGACAGAGAGACGGACAAGACAAGACAAGACAAGAAGGATGATTTAAAATTCCTCACGTAAAGAGAGAGAGAGAAAAAAAAAGGGGAATAATGAAGGCGAGTAAAAAGTTACGCAAGACAGGGCCTCAGGCGGAGGAGATTCCTTCGCCTCATGCCTGAGAATGCAACCAGTAGCGGATAAACCCTCAGGTCTTGAGTGATTAGCAATTAACGGAGACGAAAGGAAAAAAAAAAGAAAATAAATAAATCGGTACGTCGACTGAAAAATAAAAAAATATATTAAGAAAAATCAAGCATTAGTCTCCTCTGTGATAGAAATTCTATTGCTGGAGCTCTTTGAGTGTGAAAATTGGCGATGCCTACAAGAAATGTTCTTGTGATGAAATTCTTAATAATAAAGTTCTCCATCGGAGTGCCTCACACCGCAGGAATGTGTCAGAGAGCAAAGAAGGTGGTAGTAGTAGTAGTAGTAGTAGTAGTAGTAGTAGTAGTAGTAGTAGTAGTTGTTGCTGGACATGGTAGGTAGGCAGGCAAGAGAAGAAAAGACTGGTCGACTGTCTTCCAGGAGGAAAGACGTATGGTTGAAAAATCTTAGCTTTTACCCAATATAACTAGTGATACTCGAGTGTTCCTCCTGTGAAGAAGAAAGAACAAAAAAATGTATTTGCTGTTCTCGTCTTTGTTCTAGGGTTTAGCCTCTCCCGCGCCCAGATAATCTTACAGATAATGTATAGATGCTGTAATCTTTTTAAACTTTGAAGATTGACTTTTCAAAGTTGCTGGTAACGATTTTAACAAGAACTAAGCCAGTAAAACTGCCCGAGGGAACAGCACGAAATTAATGAAATACGTTCATTCCTTAGAGAAGACGCAGGTATATATATATATATATATATATATATATATAAGATTTTTCTACTATATGTTGAAGAAGTAATAGTAGATCAAAATTTAATTAATTTTCAAGCTGAATGTATTCTATTATCTGGTATCTATTTCCCTTATCTTAGGCTTCAGATTAGGGTCTTTTGCTCGAAATAAGCTTCGGTGTAAAGGGAAGCATTTGGAAGACATGATAATCCGGAGTAATCAACATTCCTCATTACTCATTTAATCATACGCTTCCTGTATTTATCAAGCAATTAAGACTTCATAACGCTTGCCTACGGTGACGAATCCTTTCAGCATTATCTACACCCGGACGTTATCAAGTAATACGTGGAGGTATAAAACATATATATATATATATATATATATATATATATATATATATATATATATAAACAATCGAAGGAACGAGGAACACAACAAAGCACACGGGAATAAACAATACACTTTCGGGTAACTGTCTTAAGAGATGGCGATACCAGCAGATATTTCATCCACGGCAGGAAAAGTGTTTTGTAAAACACTCTCACCTATCTATCCATCTATCTATCTATCTATCTATCCATCTATCTATCCATCTATCTATCTATCTATCTATCTATCCATCTATCTATCTATCTATCTATCTATCTATCTATCTATC
>JAYMFT010223012.1:0-11320 GCA_038088735.1 Panulirus argus | reverse complement strand
TATATATATATATATATATATATATATATATACATATATATATATATATATATATATATATATATATATATATATAAGAAAAAAATTAATGCCAGAAGAAACTGATTAGCATACATATGAACAGCGTTTCTTAAACGGTTTCAGAAGTCTTTGCTACATCATCCATCTTCAGTAATGACCATTAAACTTAGAATAATGTACAAAGTTCCTTAAAATCTGATCTAAGCATACTATTATATAAAAAAAGAATGTCTAAAGTGCTTAATAAAGGAAATCATATGAATTATCGTTCATGAGCTATTGATGAATAATGTTAATGATAATAATAGTAAAGTTATAAACAATCTTATATCCTATCCTAACACACTATTGATTGACAGGAATGAAAAATCTGATTGATGCAGTATATGAGGGAAAACGTGGGGTCATTGGACTGAACCAGGGCATATGAAGTGATGAAGGGAAATCATCAAGTACTCTGTGAGGCATCACTGTGAGCAGTACACGCTGCTTTCGGAACATCGTATATGACAGGTAGATGTGTGCCAGTTTGGCCGTTATTCGTTCGTTTCTGATGCTCCCTCGCAAAGGCAGGACAAATCAGTATATATATATATATATATATGTATATATATATATATATATATATATATATATATATATAAGAACAAGATGGAAGGTATCTGTGAGGGATGGAGAAATGGCGAGAGCAGCCATTGAGACGCGTGTGATAAAAGGAATAATATAGACAGGCGATCAGCCGGTACTCCATAAACCCAGCGAGAAGGAGGGTAAAGAGAGGGAGAGCCTGACCATGATCTGTATGGAGGAAGGGTATTACGAGGTGGTGTTTGTAGATTGTGGTGGGTGGTGAGTGTGATGGTGGGGTGCAGGCGGCGGGAGAGGAGAATTGAAGATGATTGAGGAAAATAGATGAGAGTGTAAAGAAAGTACAGTGAGGCATAGAGGACTGGACAGAAGAGCAACAATCGTTGAATGTTTTTACATGGAAATAGAGATGTGGAGCATAAAATGGATATATCAAATAGAGAGAGAGAGAGAGAGAGAGAGAGAGAGAGAATACATCGAGTACCCACGACGAGACTGGGCCATGGTGGACAGGGCTTCAGCGCGTAGGGCTCACCGTACGTCGTGCCTGTTGGTTGATACTGTTCCTCTCCGCCGCCACGCGCGTCCCATATGATTGTTGATCCGAGGTTCATCAAGGATCGACTTCAGCCGTACGTCTGTTCTTATCAGTATTTCTGTGGTCACCCCATCCATGTTTCTGTTTCTCCTGGAATCTGTTTGAGTGATTCTTCAAGTGTCTTTGCAGGACACTCGTAAATTTTTTTCTGATATTGTTTTTGTTTGTGTCCATAGATTACTCTACCACATTCAGTCACCCTCAACCCGAGCCTTCGCGGAGGAGGATGGGCACTCCTCGCCTTTTCCCTTCTTAACTCTTTTTGAGTGGAAAGAACGTGGAGGAAGTGGAGTGTTTTAAGATACCTAGCAGTGGACGTGGCAGCGAATTCAGCCATGGGAACTGGAGTGAGCCAGTGGGTGGAAGAGGAGGCGAAAGTCCTGGATGCACTGAAGAGTGTATGGAAATCAGTGTCACTGACTGTGAAGGCGACGATGGTGTTTTAGGGAATACGAATCATGAGCCCTAAATGCTAAAGAACAAAATTGGGTAGATTTATTGAAAATTAAACTTTTAAGGGCACTATGTGATGTGAGGAGGGTTAATTGGGTAAGAGAGAGTCGCGGCAATAAGCGGAGTATGATCAAGTGAGCTGAACAGGTTTGGACATACCGAGAGGATGGGTTGACAAAGTAAATTTACGCGTCAGAAGTCAAGGGAACAAGGAGGAGAGGGGACTCCGAGGACAAAATGGAAGAATGCAACCTTTCTCCTTGATCTCTGAAGACACAACTTGTGCCTGTGACGCAACTCGGCTAAAGTCCGTTTCACCTGTGACAGCAGCTCAGGACCTCAGTAGTACGAGTACGTAAGCCTTAACCGTGTGAAGAAAACAGCCACCACGTTCCACAGCACTCCCCCTGGAATCATCGGTTATTGGGCTCAAGATCTGGAACGTCGCTCCCTACTTACGTAGGTACATACGAGCCGCGCTACTTTGTCGTTATGAAACGTGAAAATACAAAAATTTGGCAACGGTAGCGAAAATACCCAAACCAGGATGAGGTTGGGAAGACAGACAAACAGTAGGTGGAGCAAGGCGAGCAAACACCAGCCATAAAGAATGCGCTAACTCAAACAAGGAGTCGCCAGCCCCGTGGCCTCAGCCCCTCCTGCCCGAGTCTTCAACTAACCACACCAGTCGTAATTTCTCATATGGACTAGTCCCCTTCCCCTCCTCCGGCAGCAGCTCAGCTCAAGACAAGACACAAGAGATTCAGCAAAATAAACACTCCCAGCATAAATACTCTCCAACATTCGTCGAGTCTCTTCCCCCCTACCTTGATTGACGAGGTGTTTACAGACATCCTATAAGAACGAATACAAACATCATCTGTACACACCGTCCCCCCACACACACACGCACACATCCCAGCAAGAAAG
The DNA here is from genome assembly GCA_038088735.1 of Panulirus argus. NCBI lineage: Eukaryota > Metazoa > Arthropoda > Malacostraca > Decapoda > Palinuridae > Panulirus > Panulirus argus. The sequence goes on along the minus strand of JAYMFT010223012.1, from coordinate 8,730 downwards.
ATGAGTAAAATGATGTCATAAACCCTCATCTTACACGTTCCATCAACTGACTGTTTATTCTGTTGCCGGAAAGATGTGTGTACTGTCAACATGTAATTTGCAAAAAAGCTTCGTTTGATAACCATGCTCAAGACAGGAAAAAAAAAATTCACTTTGTATTTACGTCCATCGAGCATCTTTCCAGCATTTCTCGAAATCACGCATGTATCGATTTTTTTCCCCCCAAATAAAACAAAAGGAGATATTTTGAGAGTCAAATACAAGGGTGATCTGCGGCCCCAACCTGGCCCACATGATCTTCAATATATATGCAAACGAGGACCCCAAACCCATACATATGGACTCCACCATAATACTCTTCATCTTCTGTCTAATACACAAATGAAGTCGCATACAATATGATCCAAGGAAGAACAAATGGCATCGAAACCTCCCCAGGGAAAAAAAATCCGATTCGCGAAGTTCGCAAATATTAGTTGGTTTTGGAATTAGTACAACTTTCCCGTAGCCTTAACTGAATTATACCAAATATGTTGAACCACTGGTTATATATTCAGATTAAGCAGTGAGTCAAAGAGGATGGGTGAAGTAAGCCTTTAGAGGCGAGAATGTTTCTGTACATAGACAATTGCGATTTGTTCTGGAGAATTAAGTGTATATGTGAAGTGTAAGTACGGGCCTGGAAGATACACTGGAGACCCAGCGACTAAATTGTGAATTGAGTAAATACTGTAGGTAAGATTTTGGATGTAATCAAACATTTAACTAAAGTTAGGAGTGAGAGAGCATTTCAGTCTAGTGTAAACACTTTGCCTCCATTTTTGCTATAAGCAAAAATTTACCATTTTCTGGTTACTGGTATGTGTCAGTCATTCCGATCTATGAGTGTAATTCTCATGTGTTAATATTGAATACAGAATCACTTGCACTTTAAGCCATCGTACGACAGGAGGAGCTCATATAACGTGTAGCATCACCGCTTTAAGAGAAAATCTTAAATAGTTTCACTTACATTTTTAGAGTAAGTAATAAGTGTGGGTTGTGTTAAGTGATAACGTAGATGCAGGTTTGGTACTGGCCATCAGAGAGAAAGTGTTTATTGGTGCAGTAACGTAGATAGACACGCGACTTCCCGTAAGCAATTATGTAGACAGACAACTATGAAGAGAGAGAAATAAACAGATTGAAGACAAACTGAGAGACAGACGAGCACACGAAAAATACACATAGATGGATGCAGTGTCAAGTTGTCAAAGTAAAGAAAATGGGAAGAGGTGCGTACCGTCGGCAACATTGTCGCCAGACGGAAGCTCGCCTCACTACGTACTATCAAAGACAAAAGTCGTGTCGCTGTCTTGTCCGATGATTTAATATAATTCGTGAAACATAATGAAAGCCCTACCACACGGCCGTGTCACATCGAAAGGTTTAGCCCTTTACCATATGTTTTCACCAAATTTCACGACACGACTTTTGTCTTTGATAGTACAGTGACCCAACAAGGTTGCCAATTTTACAGACAGATTTCCTGTCCTGTGATTGTCATGTCAGAATCATTGGTTATGGTGATGGTTCTTCTGTAATAGACTCAGGTTACTCCATACATACTGTACCTATCGTGATGAAAGGAATAGTTGGTGTACGTGGAAATAAATAAGTTTTCGCTGAGGAGGAATTGTTATGTACATGTAGTAAAAAAATGGCTCTTGACTTTCTCTTTTAGTAGTACCAACTCTTGCCTAGTGACACCAGTCCTGTTTTCATTCATGGCATAATGAGAGTCATGCGTATGCTACATCCTGCAAGTGGCAGTGCAGCTTGCATCCTCTCGCTGACCGTATAGTCCAGAGGCCCCCGTCTATATGGTGGTAAAGAACCTGCGACTTGGATTTACATACTGAGCACATCTCCCTCTCCTCCCCATTCCGAGAACCCTGGGAGAGAAAGATTCTCGTAACATTAATCTTGTGCATATTTCTCTATTAAGATTGGTTCCCAGCAACGCAGCTTGTTTAGCTGTGCCATTGTCGGATGTATGCTAACTAAAGACATGATTTAAAGACCTATTGTTTTAGGAGAGTATTGGTAACCTGAACTCTGAGACTGAGTTGTAGTAACCTGTTGTTTTATTATCCATGAACGCTAGGCAAATTTTAAGCCTTTGAAACTGACAGTGAAATTCAAGTACCTGGTTTGTGTGTGCATGGTAATAGCGTTAAATAACTGTAAGTAGAGGGGAAGGAGATAAGTGTAGAATTATGGGAACGGAGGAACTGTCGAAAAGATGGAGAGAAGAGAAGAGGGATTGGACGAGGAGGATCCAGCAAGGAAAATATTAGATACTTGTCAGAGAATCATAGTTCCGCTCTGCAGCATGATATCTCTGTTAATTCATCGTGGGTATACACCTACGGCGTGACATATCTGTTCACTAACATTTTCTGGACAACGATACGTAGTTTTCATTCTAATAATTCTATATTTTTCCCCACAGTGGCATACTCCTCACCCTACAGTACCACACACTAACAGTGTTCAGCAGCACTTCACCGTTCTGCAGTGCTTTGCCAACAACTCTACTGCACATGTACCACTTCGACGTTTGCTGTTGATATATCAGCCTGGGGTTTAGGACTTGCTACCAGTCCTAAGTGCAGTTACACTTGGTGTTTCATGGCTTGTAACTGACGCATTAAGACATCATATAGTTTTCCCTGGTGGTCTTGGTGGTATTACGAGGTAGATGTCATCATGCATCGCTACTGAGAGTCATGCAGTTGAGTCGTGGAGTGTGTTAGGTCTTACCATGCATCAGTTTGGGGAGCTGTCATTCGAGGTTTGGTGGTTCTGATGATGCGGCGAGGTGGGTGTTTCCACGACTCACTACTGAGTGTGTCTCACGGGGTTTTCTATATTTTGAGTCATGCGGTGTGTGAGGTGTTCCCATGCATCAGCATGGATAGTGTCACACGGTGTTTCTGAAGGTGTAGGTCACGCATCGTGACAGGTCTTCTTATGCATCGTGTTCTCAACAGTGTGGTTCATGTGTTTCCATAACAACTGACAGCGTCACAGTGGTGTTCCTAACAATGTGGGTTGGGCAGTGTGTCAGACGTTACCATGAATCTCTACTTCCAGCGTCACATGATGTTCGTAACAGTGTGGGTCATTTAATGTCAGGTGTTACTGTAACTGCTGAAGCGTCATATGAGTCGTCAGGTGTTACCATGTATCACTACTGTAAACGTCACGTCACACAGTGAGGGTGGGGAGTTACTGTGGCGGTGAAGCCATGCAGTGAATCACGAACTGCCAAGCAACAGTACAAAGTGTCCATCACATTCCTTCCAGCTACGCCCATCAGTACCCTGGCACTGTTGTTGTATGCTGTCATCATATCTTTCATAATAGCTGATATACATTATCATAGATGTGTTTGTATAAATCGATATACATATTACAGAGGTGTTTGTATTAATCGCTATCCATATCATAGAGGTGTTTGCATTAATCTTTACTAATTTACGAATGAGCTGATCTGGCTTGAGTGACTGATTCGTTTTTGTATTTACGTGGATTATTGAATTGTTATGCGTTATGGATCAGCGTGTATATATATATATATCTTATCGCGAGAGCGAATACTTCTAAATCTGTTACTGTATGTGGTGTGTGTATGTGTGTGTGTGTGTGTGTGTGTGTGTGTGTAATTACTGTTTGGTTTTTACTGTGTGTATGTGCGAAGGTTAGTGTGTGTGTGTATGTGTGTATGAAACTTTTCCCAAGATGGAATGTTGAACTCGAGGGGCTTCACCTCTTAAACTGTTTTAAATCTTACAATCTCTTGAATTTCTTTGCATTCTCCGTACTCGATATTTTTTCACTCGTCTCTGCTACCATTGGATAAAATCTCAACCGTATCTGACTTTTCCTCGATCATTTTCATGTACTTTATAGCTGAACAGTTTATCCCTGTCCCACAAATAGAAAAGGAGACTTTCCATGTCGACGTTCGATAAATCCAACGAGCAACTTAAAAGATGAAAGTAACTCTTCCCCTTTTTCGTCTTCCTTTCAACGTAAGCAAAATGACTGACGGCTGATCCCTCCTGTTACTTAGCTCCGTTGACATGCACGGTTTTTGCTGTTCTCCGTTGAACCCTCCCCAGTAAATCTGCATTTTTCGTTACATAGGATCACCAGACAGAACATCAATTTTGACCGTGTGCTCTAAATAAATCTTTATACCAGCAAGTAAATAGTTTACTTTGATGGTATGTCTCACAATGTGGTTTACCGTTAAGGTCTGGGTCTTATGTCATCCCCATAGCCCAAGATCCCTCCCAACGAATACTTGTTATGACTGGATCTCTGTAAGATGATATTCAAAACCTGACCACCATTTCATGGTGTGCCATCTTCTGAGGTTGAATTTCAATGATCCTGTACCTGACCATTGCAGAAGCCTGTTTAATTATCTAAGTAGGTTGTCGCATTCATGAATAGTCCTCACATCTCTCATAATATTAGCATCGTCTTTAAATACATTCAGGTATGTCTTAAGTCCTTCTGGCAAGTCATGTGCATAACTCAGGGATGGACACATAGCTTAGACTGAGCTTTGTGGAAGGCTAGTGGCTACCAGGTTTGAAACAGCTCTTCTGACGTCTGTTCACCATTTCCCTGAGTTTAGGTAGTTTTCAGTCCACCGAATACGTTCCCTTCATACTCCAGCTTCCTTTTAGTGGACAGTGTCAAATACCATCTGGCAGTCCTGAAATGAGAAGTTTCCTTTCATTTAGGTAAATGTTTAATGCAGAGTAATCTTATTATAAGACTTCTCTTTTATGAGTCCATGTTATTTTTCACTTAGGCGTTCTCTGTTTACAAGTAACTCATCCATTTGCGTCCTAATTTTGTTTCAAGGAGTCTGTAGGTCTTTGCTTGTCACTGATTCTGGTCTATAATGCAGCGAGTTTCCTATCTTGTCTATGTATACCGTAAGAAGGTACTATATGTCCTCGTCTGTCATTCTCTCGATACCGATCCTACTTCAAGCAAATGCTTCAATAGCGCCTCAGGTTGTCTGTCTGTTGTATCTTTACTTTTCGGGGGAAAAGAAACTTCACGTCATACAGCATTTTCTCGTATGCTACAACACCTCGAAGCCATCTAGACTTGCGTGTAGATCTGAAGAAGCTCTGTAGTTCGTAAACCTTTCAACCGCACACTTCCCAGATCATGAGAACGTAAATGACGTTCAGAGTGATAAAGGATACTGCGTAAGCCACGTTCCCATTGCTTTCAAGGTATTTAATGACCGACTCACTCATGGGAGTATTAATTCCTTGGTCAGACCTGTCGGCATCGATTACTCAGTCAGACTTGTTGGTATTGATTCCTTTGTCAAACTGGTTAATAATTCTATGTGAATTCTCAAAATTTCTCAGAAAGATGAATCGTCTACGTATGTACAATATATGAGAGAGATCACACTGCCCAGCTTCTCTGAGGCTGTCTTCGAATACCTCTTGATTAGGTATTCACTTTGCGGTATAATCCTTGACTCCCACATTCTCTCAAAGTTCAGTTCATAATCAGGGCAGCAAAATGTCATGTGAAATATCAGTGCAGTGAAATACTGAACAAGGTAGACATATGGCTGTATCCCACTCTACACACACACACACACACACACACACACACACCATGAACCATGAACCATGATTCACTCACGCACGGGTCAGCCCGGATTCGACTCCCGGGCGCGGCAGTTGGCCCACTGCCAACCCAGATATTCATCTTCTTCCTGGGGTCGGTCCATAAATGGATGTCCTACTTAGGCTAGGTTTTGTGTGTGTGTGTGTGTGTGTGTGTGTGTGTGTGTGTGTGTGTTTGTTTGTTTGTGTGTGTGTGTGTGTGTGTGTGTTTGAGTAGATAGAAGAGTAAAAACACTGTGCATATATACAAGGTTAAGGGACAAGGCAAAACGAGTGTAAAACTCTTCCTGCAACATTCAAAGAGTAATCACAAAGAGTAACTGCATAATCACAAACACACAAACACAAAAAAACACATTCTAGCTCTCTCTCTCTCTCTCTCTCTCTCTCTCTCTCTCTCTCTTGATGGAAGAGCATCTGAGGGGAAGGGAACAAAGGACACATGTCAAAGGAGCCGTCACTAAATGGGTTGAGGTCACCAGTGGAGTGCTGCAAGGTTCTGTTCTGGGACCGTTATTTTTCTTCATCCACGTTAATGACCTGCCATAAGGTAATTGGACTGGTATCAGAATAGATTTGCAAATGACGTAGATGTCTTAGGGGAAGGGAAAAGCTCGGAGGATTACATCAACCCAAAGGGGGACCCAGATAGACACCAGAGGTGGTCTGAAACATGGTCGATAAGGTTTAAAGCGAATGAAATTACTGATGATGAGTTACAGTAAAAGAAGGCCTCGATATCAATACCATCTTGCAGGAAATAAGTTGCATGACTCTGTGCGTGTGAGAGACTTGGGAATCTACATCGGCCCTGAGCTGTCACTAGAATACTACCATCTGAGAATAGTGAAGGAGACCAAGCGTTTGCTGATAAATATCAGAACTACAGTCAAGTTCACGGATAAGGAAATATTCATAAAGCCGTTCACATTCTGCGTAAGGCCAAAACTAGAATACGCTTCTAGAATTTAGTCACCGCACATAAAGAAGGTCAGAGAACTTCATCAGAAGTTCCAGAGGAGGGCAACAGAGAGAGCCGAGGAAGAAGAAAGAATGAAGGGTAACGTGATCACAGCCTGTAGGTTATCAGATCAGCTTGATAACGTACGGATTGAACTGTTCTTCAAAAGATGAAGGGATAAGTGGTGTGTGAATGGAACTGACTGAATGAGGACATAGTAAATAAGGACATAATACAGAAGTCTGAAAAAGCTGTGTGGTAGTAGAGGATGTCAGAGAGAGATGGGGCAGCCCGTGAGCGTAATCCTCCCTCCCCATACAGTGCAAATAGGTAATTACAAATAGGCAATGACATATATCCCGTCCCTTTCCACACCAGTTACCCTCACCCCTCTCAGTACTGGTTGCCTCGCCCCTCACCACACCAAGTACCCCTCACCACACCAGATACGCTCGCCCCTCTCGTCTCAACCTGGTAAAGAGTCAAATGACCCTGAAAGAAATTTATCCTTCTACGAAGACAACCGTGAGACGGGGGAAAAATGTGTCAAACTATATATCATTCTTTGGACACAGATTTTCTTCTCCGTCTTCTTGATTTTTCTTCTTTCCTCCTCCTCCTCCTCCTCCTCTTACTCTTCTTCTACTTCTTCTATCTTTTTCTGTAATACGTTGAGCGCTAATGTCTGTAAACAAATAACCAACTTGACGGGACCAACTCGAGAGATTGTCTTTACTTAAACTTTTCTTATGCGTAGTATTGAAGGCATTGACCCACAGCTGGTAAGGATATTATGTGTTTATTCCTAGTACAGGACGATGGTTCATCCTCTCTGTGTTGGGGAAGTAATCAGGTCTGAGCCATCAGCGTTAGAGGCTCGTTGCTGCCTGATCCCGAAACAGTTTACACAGTCGCACGATTGGTATTTCAGTAGCAACGCTCGGTGAAAATAGGTGAAAGAGAGACAGATTGATACATGTATGAACAGAGAGAGAGAGAGAGAGACTACCTACGAGTCCTTACCGCGAATTTTATCTGTGGCAGGGCTGGCGCGTACTGAAGGATAATTTAGAGTTAAGAATAAATAGTCGTGCTGAGTGATGTGTGTGAGATGGAGAGTATATGCATCTGTGGACTGAATGCGAGCAACGAGCGTATATTTAATTGGCAATAAGAAAATACAGACCTAAGCCAGGGAAGAAAACTTGACAGTACCTGTAGTGCAGGGTCACAGCGCCACCGTCACTAAACCTCCGGACACCAAGGTGGCACTACCTGCTTCGTAGGTGGTTGTCTGTCACCTGTTCCCTAAAACAGACAGAGAGACAGTCAGACACAAAGAAGAAAAGGCACAGAGAGACGAAGAAGAAACGGTAGACGCAGAATAAAGAATATAGCTGTTTTGTAATGCTGTCCATCATGTTTACAACCTTTCGCGGTACTGATCACCGGGTTATATTTACCGAAAAAATCACTTTAGCTTTAGGGTAAACTCGAGTAGAGATCAGTGCCTAGCGAGCAATAGCAGCCTCGAAGCCTATCCAATCGCAACATGGTAGGATATTCTTGCATATTGTTATACCATCTACGTTACTGTTCATATGTTATGTTCTTTGGTATCATTCTTCTTAATGCTTTCGGTCACGATAATCTTTTCGTAGATTGAATTTACTTTGAATCATGTTCAGTTGGTTTTTGCGGGTACTGTATCAAGAGGGCAAAGTTTAGAATGATTTTATGTGTATATATGACGGTTACGTTCATGAGCAGTCGATTATTTGTTTATAACACATACAGAATTATAGCATTTTTTGCATAGTATCCAAGACTAAGGAAATAGATTTGTTGTCTTTGTTCCTAAAGTGTGGATTGTCTGAGTCATGAGGCTGGTTATGAATATATATATATATATATATATATATATATATATATATATATATATATATATTTATATATATATATATGATGTATTCACGAAGTAGACTCTTGACGATCACAGACGAACTTGTAGACCACGAAGAAAAATCAAAGCTTAAGCGCTTTCGTGTA
>JAYMFT010223001.1:0-11320 GCA_038088735.1 Panulirus argus | reverse complement strand
TGATATATATATATATATATATATATATATATATATATATATATATATATATATATATTGCAGTAGGTCACATTGATGAGCATGATCTAGTATTCGCTGACAAGCATGACGGAGAGATAGAGGTGCGAGAGCGATGGGCGGGGGAGGAGTCATGAAGTTTGTACAGGAATGTGTAGCTTGATGCCAGGAGCAGGAGCCGGGCGTGGGCGGCCACCCTCCTGCAGCCCAAACCCTCTCTTCCAGGGTCACCAGGGCTGGGGCGGGAGAAGGGTGGGGGCTTGGGTCAGGTGTTGGGGATGGAGGAGCTTCGAGGGGAAGGAGGGGGAGAGGAGCCCTGGGGAGATACTTAGGACTGTGAGCTGATGTGTTGGACGGGGTAGACATTTGAGGGTGGGTCTAGAGGCTGCCCACGCCCACTAGCTGCCCCTCCCCTCTGCATCTCTCTCTCTCTCTCTCTCTCTCTCTCTCTCTCTCTCTCAATAGGTTCATGCAATCGCCTGCGCTTTTCACCTCGCTCACTTTCTCTTTGAAATCTAAGATGAAGTAAACAGTGTTGACACAAAGTCTCGAGCGGGAGTCTGCTGGTTACTTACTGATGATGATGTTCACGATGGCTGGGCCGCGGCTGCTCCTCTTGCACAGTGTACCAGCTCGATTGGGCTCGATATTGTTGTGATGCCGAATGCTAACTCGTTAAGCATACACACAAGTAACACAATGATGGTAAGCAGCACACGGCTCAGTTGTGTTACTGGCGCTGTTTGTCATCAAGGAACATACTGAAAGTCAGCAGCTGTTCACAGTGCCGGTGTTCAGAACATATGATCATCGCAGGACAATAACCAGATTACTACCTAATACAGTGGTGTCCCAGGACCCCTACAGGAACAAAAACGTCTCACCCCTCAGAGGGACGTCTCTCACGCTGGTGTTCCTACTCCCTGTATGTCTCGGCCCCCCTCCCCCTCCCCCCTCCGAAACCAGATCCACGGGAAAGAAATGTGTCTCTCAGCGCCTGACCCGCCACCCCACACTACGGACCCGCCACCCCACACTACGGACCCGCCACCCCACACTACGGACCCGCCACCCCACACTACGGACCCGACAACCCACACTACGTACCCTCCACCCCACACTACGGACCCGCCACCCCACACTACGGACCCGCCATCCCACACTACGGACCCGCCACCCCACACTACGGACCCAACACCCCACACTACGGACTCAACACCCCACACTACGGACCCGCCACCCCACACTACGGACCCGACACCCCACACGACGTAGATGCGTAGATAGTAGAACTCAAACCACTACATACAGACACACAGACTGTTGAGTAGTACGGGGAGAGAGACAGCCTGCGGGTGGTTCGAGAGACAACACATCATTGACACACTAACGGAGGTCAAAGGTCACATCAAAAGAACCCGAAGTTTGCTCGGTTTGGTGGGGGGTGAAATGTCAATGCCTGCTGGGCCAGCCCTGTGCAGCAGATAGACAGCACCATGCAACAGACGGACAGCAGACAGCGAGACACGTGCAGCAGGGTCGTGTTATAAAATACATTATTTACCAAAAGACAATGACTGCCAGTCGCGGGTTTGTGTGTTGTTATAGTGAATACTAGAGCAGGCAATGGTGGCGCTTGATTAACGACAACATCATGTAAGGTATGTGATCAACAACAAGCAAGATGTGTGATCAACAATGATTAATTCAATTCGTTGGGCAGTTGTACGTACATAGGCCAGTGAGTTGGGTCAGACCTGTTTTCATCAACCGGCTGTACCCCAACCTGGGAACAGATCTTACCATTGAGTTGATACACTTTCTCTCTCTCTTTCTCTCTCTCTCTCTCTCTCTCTCTCTCGAATTGTTTAGATAATGCCACCTGATCTGTGTTACGTTATCTTCGTGGTGTTACAGATGTTACAGCTTCCCAATGATCTGTGTTACGTTATCCTAGCTGTGTTAGAAGTTAATGATCATGTAACATGTGGTTGTCTAATATATATCTACGGTACTCATAGACTTTCCATACATATCCTGTTCCTGATAGATTTACTGAGAACATTTGATGAACATTTGCTACAGTGAAGAGAAATATGAAATAGCTGTCTGTGATCACAAATATTCTCCCTTTCATTTCCCTCGCACTCCACATTGTAACTGATCTTTTTCCTCAAAAGGTATATCTATATTCTTTTCTGTATGTTGCCCTCATACACTTATAGAGCTGTAGTGTGCATTGCATTTTGAGTTGAATTCACTTTTGCCCCAACTCTAATACTGTCCAATGCACGAAACATATTCTAATGTTAATTCCGTTATACAAATCTTTCCATGTGTTGAGCCTGAGCCTCTGGTCAATAATTCAGCGCATTTGATTCATTTTTGGCAAATAGTTTTGTCCTCATTTCATGTGTTTTTGGCGAATAGCTTAGCACATTTGGCGTGCTATTCGTTAAGTGTTTAACGATCATTTTTGCGCACTTTGTGGAACAGGCAAATACATTTAGCGGGTTTGGCCGAATGCTTTAACGCATTTGACGAGCTTTTGGGAAACAGTGGCGAATAGTGCAATGCATTGGAGGAGATTTTTAGCAAATGATTTCGTGCACAAGTGACGTGAAATTTTGCAGTGGAAGGTTTGTAGGCAGGGCTGGCGGGGAGTTCCCGCGCTGGCCTCGCTGTCCACACAGTGAAAGTGCCAAGTTCAGCCAGTCTAAAAATATTATTTGTATTCACTTCTGTCCACAAGGTCAGCTGATTGGTAGCCGGTGATTGGGTGTGATTGGGAAGGAGTGACAGGTAGATCACGTGATTCCATGGGGAGGTATAGTGATTGATGGTGATTAGTGGAGTGTATGGTGGTAAATGATGGCATATGGTAGTGACCATTGGAATGTCTCCTTCTTATATCGGAAACAGCATGGTAGTAATCGATGGGTTGATGGTAGTAGATCATGGCAGTCATATGGGGCATCTTACATGGTGACTGGTGGTGGTGCATGGTAATGATAGTGAAGGGCATGGTAGGGGCTGGCGCAGTCGCACATAACTTCAAATATCCCTGTAATGGTTGGCAAAGTGGACGGCAGCCGACGAGAGATGCATACAAGAGACCAATAGAGGATATGGCAACAACGAACAGGTGCGTGTTTGCGATGGGGAGACATTATGCAGGAGAGGTATCCATGGTGGACCAGAGGAGCAAGGTGGCAGATATACAGGGCAGCACATGGGAAGGACAGATACAGAAGACCTCTTGGTCTTCAGTGAAAGTATCTACTGGTGGACAGAAACATCATCCTGCGTTCCTAACTGGGAACACGATGGTGAAGCAAGTCTCTCCTCCCCACCCATCACTCTCATAGGCACATCAGACGCCACAAACTAAAGCACCTCTTGGGATAGAAAGAGTACTCTGACATGGCAGTCTTAAGGGAAAGGACAAATAGGAAATACATTCCGGTACAACTGGAGGTGCAGGATACTCTGGGAGGAAGTATTTTAAGCTTCAGTCCAAAAGAAAAAAAAAAAAAAAAGCTGAAATGCGTACGTATACTTATGTCCTTCTTAAAGAGGCTCTTTACCTGGTGGCTGATGTCGTTACAGTATTCGTTAAGCCGTGACGTGAATGTCGTTGATGGTTTTCTTTCAGGAGTTCACAAACTCTACAGCACAAAGCCCATGCATGGTAGTGGTTATGATATGGAGGTTAGGGTGTATGGAACTTGGTGTGAGGATGGGATGTATGGTCTTGATGGAGCTAAAAATACAATGCCATAGCAGAGGCAGGAGTGGCAGTCATGCAAGGACCATGAGGGAGGTCCCTGACGTTCCTATCGAGTAATAATGACACAGTGTGGGGTTGCAACTTAGCCACAGAAAACGGGATAACAGTTGGCTGCTTCGCTGTGTCATTCTGTGAAGTGTTGTGGTTTGTGGTGGCGCTCCCGTGACTGAGGGGAGGGGGAGGGAGGCAGACAAGGAGGGGGTGCAGGAGAGGGGGAGGGGATGCAAAGGAGGGGGGAGGTTCCGACCATGAGAGAGACTGTTCTTTTTCATCATCGTGTCTTTGTTTTTGTCATATTCTGTTATGGTTGATATCACACGCCCTCTCCCTCCACCAGCTTCTTTTCCTTATACTCCTCCTCCTTTTCCTGTTCTTCTTTGTCCCTCTGCCTCCTCTTCTTCCTTTACTCTTTTACTTACTCTACTACTCCAGCTCCTGTGGCCAGCCTTAAGGAGATCTCCAGTTGTAAGGATCCTGTGGTATCCTGGGACTACCACTGGTAGCAAGCACCTTGGTGTCTCCTGGGTTGTCCTCCTCCAGTAGTAAGCACCTGGGGTCCTCTAGTATTACGGATTCTGGAGTGTCCTCCATTAGTACGGGTCCTGGGGTGATCACTGGAGGCGTGACGGAGGTCTGGTGGCCACCAGTCCTCTGTTACCATTGTTTCTCTCCAGTCTTTGTCCTACCTCACTTTCTCTTGCCCAGCCCCCTCTCCAGCTCCCTCCCCAATCCTCCTCCAGCTACCTCCCCAGCCACATCATCCAGCCCTTTCCTTAAGGCGTTCTTTTTAGTCCCCTCCCCAGCCCTATCACCAGGCAATCTCCCTAGTCCCCTTGTATAAGCTCTTACCCCAGGCTCCTCCCAAGGCGTCCTTCCAGCTCTCTCAACAGGAACCCCTCCCCAGACCCTCAGATCCTCGATCACGTTCCACAAGTGTTATTACCTTTATACTGGTAACATGACCGCACAGGGGAGTGAAAGAAGCCCCAGCCCACACACTTCTCGTCCAACTTCCCGTCCCCTGTGATGAACGGAATCATCAGCTGGTGATCCACTGCCAGATATCTTAAGGTCGTTTCCCATACGAGCGGTTCCCAGGGCCTGCAGGAGGCTCCGGAGCTCGCCAGATACCTTAATAATGGGAAGGGAAACCTGACAGGAATTTGGTGTGACGACATGACTGGCTGGCCTGGGGGAGAGGGGATTTGAAGGTAACCCAAGGTTGGTGAGGCCTGGGGTGGTGCTGGGGCCAGGCAGGAGCTGGGGAGTGGGTGGAGTCTGGTTCTGATTAGTACTTGCTACGTAAATGGGGTCGTTTCTATGTATGGGTTGCTAGGGTGTTAATGGGAGCCAATGGGATAGACAGATACAGAAAACCTGATACTCCATGACGATGTCGGAAGAGAGTAACTACACCCGAAGTTCCTAATTCTTATACCTGAAGACAGCATAGTAAAGCACCCAGTCGGCCCTCCGACACAGCAGTGGGTGGGGAAATATCCAAGGAGGAGGAGTATTATGTGGTATAAAGGATGTATAGCGAAGGGAAAACTGTATACTGGGGAAAGGGAACAGGAGACACATTCTGGTGTAATCCCTGTCGCCGTGTGCTGCAGAAGGCGTGTTGCAGTTGCTAATCTGGCCGGAAACAAATATGAAATACCTGTGTAAACTGTCACTCATGACCAGACGGCGGCCTTAAAGATAATAAATATCTCCAAAGTGCTGGTGTCGCCTTGATGTAAACATAATAGAACTTCGCTTCATGAGTAGATTGCTGGGGCGTGACTGAGTGGGTCGATGGCGGTGGAAATGGAGGCCTTTATCAATGGTGGTGTAAATGAGGACCTTGGTCCATGGGGGTGATAATGCTCTGGTTGACAGAGCAAATGGGTCATTTCACAAGGTCGATCTTTTTCTTTTTTTTTCGTGAGACAATGAATGTGTGATGGCGGTCGTGGTTCAAGTTCTTATGTAGTGATCTTGGGCAGGATTAGTCTTTGTAATTTGTGTTGTGTAGTGGTTATGTTGTTTTCTTGTTAGATCATCTGTACATATATGCGAGTGTTGCATTGTTTACCTGCTGCTAGTGTTTGTAAGTCGTGGTCTTGTTTGCCCGAGTTTGGTCTGGACTACTTTCAGCAGGAAAATGTTGTTTATCTGTATTATATGGACTTGTTATCCTCACCGGAAACTATAGTGTCTGTCACATGTGTCAGTCAGTCGTTCTGTCTGTATAAGCCCGGCGAACATTTGCTTGAACGAATTTACTTTAGGTTTACACTGAAGAATGAAATACTTTCACATTCGAGGAATCTGGTACAACAGTTTTCCAGAGGCCGGCACCGTCCATGCGGCGGCGTTTCCGGACGTAGGATGCAGCAGTAGCCTTATGCACGGAAGATGGACCAGCTTTTTGAGTATGATGATTGGGAGACCTACTAATGGCTAACTGTGACAGAGCCGCTGGGTTACACATTGCTTTGATTTGTGCCGGGAACCCCGTCAGATTTATTGTGCACCCATGCTCATCCTGCGGGCGGTAACGCAAAAGGATTACAGAGGTCACATAAGGTCTTAGTCAGACCCCAGTGGGTTAATATTACATAGGATGTTACAAAGTTGATTCATTACATATACTTCATTACATACATTACATAGTATCAAATGCTAAGTTTTACCGACAAGATGGACAAAAATAGATACAAACCTAAGATTTCAGGTAGCATGATAATGTTATCAAGGTGTTGTGACATTTCCTGTAGGGTTTGTTACAGATGCGTCTCGAAACCAGAGCAGTTTGAGCATAACTTGTTGTGTTAGACCGTGTTGGAAGTATAGTATTCCATGTGAAGTCTGGTTGACTTCTCACCTCTGGTAGATGTGGTCATTTTAAATCACAGTTTTCTTTAAGTTTGGTTTGTCCTTTTTTTCTTTCAGTTGTGGTCTGTTTTAGGCGTGGTTTGGTAGAGACATGACTTATAAAGGCACAGTAGTTTTTTAAGTACAACTTGTTTCCACTAATAAGATAACTTTAGATATAAACCTGTTTTTTTGTTCTGTTTGTTTTTAGGGGTCGATTATTTGTCCTTCTTTAGGAATAGTACGGATTTAGGTTTTGGCTGCTTATAGCAACAGGATTTCTCATGTGGTCATATTTTGTAAAGTCTGGTCTCAAATGCCATAGATATAATGACACATTCATTGAGTATTATGACCAATCCCATGAGTATAATATCCTATTCTATGAGTAAATTGTCCTATTCCATGAGTATATTCATCTATCCCATGAGCATGATAACCCAGTTCATGAGTATAATATCCTACCCATGGAGATGATTTCCTATCCCATGAGTATAATGTTTTATCCCATATGCATAATTCCTTATCCCATGAACATAATGTAAGTGACGACTGTCTTTGGAATTTCTCCCGATTTTTAAAAGTTTCTTTGTTCCTCCTTTCTCTTCCTGCTATACTCGTTCCTTCGTCTCTTGTATCGTAAACTACTGGCTGACTGGAGTTGTGCCTATATCTTTGTCACAGCGCATCTCGATGATCCTTTGCTGTTTAACCTCTTTCAGTAACCAATCCTTCCTCTGCATTAACTTTCCCACTGGACTTTAGGCTGGAGGAATCACTGCCTATTTCACACAAACATCGCCACAATATTTTTGAGTTTTGTTGAATTTCCATGATTACAATTCCTGCTTAAATCTTTTCTCATCCTTAGTCTTATAACGTCCTCACGTACTATATAAACTAAAGCATTACGTAATATTTGTTTCCAAGCGGGGTATCATGTGCTATACTCAGTATCCATGTTGGTGCGTCTGAACATAAAATCATCTATCTGGCGTATTGAACAGTGTTGACGATTTTCGGTCATGATTGAGAAGGAGTGACACCCTGAGTGCCGTAGGATGGTGGGGCTGGCGATTAAGAGATTCCCACAGTGCAGCGACCTGCTGGTGTAGGGTGTACTACGGCAGGTGTCGGGTGTATCAAGGGAGGTGTCGGGTGTACCAGAGTAGGTCAAGGGTGTCCCGGAGCAGTTATGAGGTGTATTAGAGTGTAATGGTCGGTCAAGGGTGTACTGAGGTAGGCGTTGGGTGTACCGAGGGTGTACCAGGGCAGGTGTGGTTGCAGTGGGGCAGGTTTAGGTATACTGGAGGTGCAGTGGGGTAGGTGTGAGACCAGCTTGGGTGTATGTGTCCAGTACAGGCAGGAGATACAGGCTAGCTCAGGTGTCAGCTGGCAGCCGCTTCTGAATTTAGCATTCGCCAGTGACCTGGCGGCAGGGATGGCCGCAGGGTCTTCTCGCTCACCACAGATACAAAACTGAAAGATTCGTTTAACATTTTCTTCGTAGTTCTTCTGTCATATTCATATTTCCTAATTCGCTGCGAATTTTGAATATCATAGAACTGTCAAGTTTGCGAACTTTTTATTCGTTTTTGGATTGTATTTTGTGTGCTTCTTGAGGACTAAGAATAATTATTTGTTTTCCTTGCAGGTGAGTGTGAGGGTCTGAGACCCTGCTAAGGCACTCGAGCCAGGTGAGTGTGTAAGGCTCTAGTGAGACTGTCGACCTGCAGATGAGTGTGTGTGAGGATCTGATGAAACCCTCGGCCACTAGGTTCAGCGTCAGGTGGCGCCACGGGTCAGTCGGAAATAACAAGTGTCAAGTGGTGCTAGGGGTCAGTGGAAAGTGCCAAGTGTCAGATGGTGCCAGAGGGAGACACAGAGAGCATTACTGTCATAATCACATGGTCGGAGGTGCCAGATGTAGCCAACCAGTGTCATTTAGGGTGAGAGGCACTGTGGGTGAGTGTCAGGGAGGCTCTGAGAGCGCCAGGGATGTCTTGAGGGTGCCAGGGTGTATGGGAAGCCCTGGGGGTGCCAGGGCTACCAACTATACTTCCCTCAGCAGTGCTAAGTTGGATGACACGCAAAAGCACTTTTGACACATTTTCGTCCTGGAAATCAGCTTCTATGTGGCTACAATATTTCTTTTGTCCAGAAATATAATTTGTTCTCGTTGCCAGACCAGCTGATGGTGATGATGGGAAGGACAGTCCTAAGGGCAGGCCTCTCCGCTGTTGTGCCTGAAGGAGGGATGGGGAAATTACTTCGGAATGGAAGAAAGGTGAACAAATGTAAAGAGAGAGAGAGAGACAGGGGAGGCAGAGAATGGAAGGGCGAGTTAGGCAGCAAACAGAGGGAAGGGGAGAAGGAGGGTAAGAAGTGTAATAAGGAAGGGATAGTAAGAGGTGGGACGAGGAAGAGAGTTGGGAGAGTAAAGAGAGAGAAAGGTGGAGTGGGGGTAGTGACATGAGATGTTGTCCTTTGAGAAGGGAACGATGCCTGACTGGCAGAAGCGCGGTGTTGGCCCACCGCGACTCACCTGGGAAGAGGACCCAGCAGGGGTGATGAGTAGGGGGCGGCGAAGGGGGGGGGGGGGGAAGAGTTAGGAAGGGCTGTGAGGTCAGGGGTCGGGGGTGGGT
This sequence comes from Panulirus argus, assembly GCA_038088735.1. Taxonomy (NCBI): domain Eukaryota; kingdom Metazoa; phylum Arthropoda; class Malacostraca; order Decapoda; family Palinuridae; genus Panulirus; species Panulirus argus. The sequence continues at coordinate 2,005 of JAYMFT010223001.1, read as the reverse complement.
GGTAAACGACCAGGTGCTAGGGAGGGAAGGGGCCAGCTGGGAGAGGATAAGGACTTTCTCATAGCGGCCGGCACGACCGGGCTGTTAGAAGGGCGGCCATCAGGCGTCAGGGAGAAGCAAGAGCAACTCCTGAGGGTAAGGAGAAACGTGAGCCTGAGGAGGGCGGCCCCAACACCACCTACGCTGGCACGGCTGGTGGTGAGAAACCGACCCGTGGTCGCCACGAGCGCCTCATTCCAAACTTAATCATGCAAACTGCTTCACCTTTCTGCTCCTGAATCATTCCCAAACCAGTGGGACCCGGCTTTCTTTACAACGAGCCTTTTTAACAATGAGAATAACATTTAGTCATTTTACGGATATATGGAAAGAAAAAATCTAACATACACACACACACGGGTCTCCGTGTTGCAGTGGTTAGCGTTACCGACCTGCATCGCCGCAAAGACTGTAACAACATTCATGCAACACCCAGGCTGTAATCCGCTGCTCTCCTAAGGAATTACGTGCCACTTGCCTCAAGATGGAATCCTCATGTAGATCCCGTGGCTTCCGGCGCATTTGGTATCCTGCAGGTTGGTGCGTAACCTCCAGAATTTCTGTGACTTTATAATGCGTCGTTGTGTCCTATGTAGACTGTGAAGGGGCAGATAGCTAACCGTAAGAAACCTTTACGAGTTGCGAATCACTCAGTGCCGGAACACTTTACTTGGAGTAAGACTTTCCTCTTAAGTCACATTTCTGGGTCTTTTGTGCTGCAAGGAATATCCTCAGAGTCTTCACAGAGCCTACTATCATGCTGGAGAGGACTAGGAGGAACAAGGACGTATGTGAATCATTCTTCCACTAACGTGACCTTTCAAGAGCTCTGCCCACCTCCGCAATTCTTTCAATGATCTCATAAAGATTTTGTCATAATTTCTTCAAATCTTTCTACAGAAAATCGACCTGATGTCATCCAGCCGGAAGAAACCGGACTCTGTGTGTGTGTGTGTGTGTGTGAGAGAGAGAGAGAGATAGTGAGAGTCACTGGATTAGAATATGAGCTTCATCGACCACTTGGGAGGAGCCTTTCTGGGCTCCTGAGTCGTTCTCTCTCATCCTCACAGGATCCCGTAGGATGCTGGTGAGTCTATGGGTCCAGCGTTCACTCCGAGCAGGGACTGCCGAAGCTTTCAGCCCAACACAGACTCCAGTGAAATCTTACAGACCAGCTTACTGGACGGGCACGTGCTGGAAGGGCCTGGAATGCGGATGAGTCACGCTCTGAATACCATGACCTATTCTGGACCTCCTGGAAACACTCGAGCTCTTCAATAATTTCTGGAGCCTCTGGACCCCCTGGGAGCGGCCGGAGATAACAGCGTGTTTAGTAATTCTGGTAGCGAAGAACAGCGTCTGCTGGCGCGTCTGCCCCGCCGAAAACGGAATGAACAAAAGTTGATCCACATAATCGCCAGCGTTTGACGTTCGCGTATGAAATGCGTGTGAAATGTGATTAGACGTGTTAGAGGTAGCATTGAGGTTTTGGAGTTTGTACAATGAACTATTCATAGTACAACAAACTTTTTGATGAATAAGATATTCGAGTCGTTGGTCCGCATGCAAGGTCACACTTGTCAGAGGTCGACAGCCCTGGGCAGGACATACGATGAGAGGCGCAGGTGTCGGCAGTGACTACCCTCGTGGGGTTCATCATTATTATCATTATTATTATTATAATCATTATTATTATTATCATAATCATCATTATTATTATTATCATTATTATTATTAATATCATTATTATTATTATTATTATTATCATTATTATCATCATCATTCTTATTATTGTTATCATTATTATTATTATTATTATTATTATTATTATTATTATTATTATTATTATTATCATTCTTATTACTATTATTATTATTATTATTATTATTATTATTATTATTATTGTTATTATTATTATCATCATTATTATTATTATTATTATTATTATTATTATTATTATTATTAT
>JAYMFT010222990.1:0-11321 GCA_038088735.1 Panulirus argus | reverse complement strand
CAGATATATATATATATATATATATATATATATATATATATATATATATATATATATATTTATCACTTCTAACTCCTGTGGCTCACCAGTGCATAAGTGAAGATAAATATATACCCTCGCCCCAAAGAATGAGGCTAATGCAGCGTGTGTTCGTCTGTTTGTCTATTATAGCGGGGTGGAAAATATAGGCTTGCACGCATAACGCACGTGCGTGCGTGCGTGCGTGGGATAAATACCCGTATTTATTCTCCCATTCAACCAATATTACGCTGCTCTATTCTGTATATATTACACCCACACTGCTGAAAAAAAATATATATATATATATCATTTATCATTTATGATTTCAACACTGTCCCAAGCTTTTATATTCATATTTACAGACAATCGGGAAAAAAAAATATTGTCAACGAAATAAGTCTTTATGAGCGATAGTTGCCATACATTTCCTTTTTTTTTTTTTTACCTTTGATTATTTACGTGGTTAATTCCCGTCCGTTGTCCGACCCGGCTGTCGATGGTTCAGACACAATAATTAATTGGCGAGTGACGGATACCCTGTTTGTCTGGCTTATTCACAAACACATGTCATTATTTACGGCCGGAATTTTTCATATTGTTGGAACAGCTGCGTTTCGCGTGTGGGACGACCCGGATGGGTACGCTAGTTCTTTTAAAAACAATATTATCGGTCATTTTTCCCTTAAAACTTATTTTCATGTATCATTCATATATATACAGTTACGAAATGTATATAATATATTACTTTTGGATTTATATAATGAAGTGTATATAGTAGCATGCTAATAATTAATATCAAGTATTATTCGGTATGTGGCACCTTATCCTCTTCCGTCCTCCTCACCCGCCATCTTTAAATGGCTGTCACCCTTTCAGACGACAGTATTACTACTATCAATCAGTATTTCTCACTTTGTATATCTCTGTCGATCGCTTATTGTATATACAAGAAAATACAACACTCTGCGGACGGCTGAGTGCATGGCTCATCGCACGAAAGGAAGTTTTACGGTAAATATTGAACATTTTATCTCTTTGATTACCTCGTGCTGTCTCACAGTAACTGGAAACATTATTATTCCGAACATCTTTTATTCAGTAATTAATTTGATGTCATTTATATGTAGTTTCAGTTTATATTTTAACTGGTTTCACATCTGAACGTTGTAACAATTATATACATAAGGTTACGGCCTTTTAATATGTTGGTAGAAGTATATTAAGATAGTAATAATTATAATTATATTGTATTCTTATTATTTTATTATTCTCATTATTGTAATCATCATCTTTTTATTAATGTTTAAGATTTCCTTATATTAATATTCTCTGTGAATCGGAAGCCCGAGCCAATGGTGTACATACGGACAGTGTGTTGTTATTGTCAACAAGGTCGTTATAAGATCCAATTCGCCACTTAAGACCTCATTTAAAACTATGACCTTATATCGTAAGGACAACTGTCATGTTTGATTTAATCGTGCGATGATAATGTATTTTATACTCAGCAAACTGAAGAGAAAACGTTGATATATCTGGGATCGAAGTCATGTTTTTAAATGTTATATTCTTCCTAATGTATATCGTGAAAAATGTATATTACAGTAACCGTTTATGGTAGTTGAGACGATATATATATATATATATATATATATATATATATATATATATAGTCTGTCATTTACTCATTTAACAACTAAACCCGAGGGGAGGATGAACAGTTGGGTTGGCTGCGGGCAGACTACCGCGCTTAGGACTCGAACCCGGGCCCGCCCGTACGTGACTCATGGTCAGCAACGCCGGTCACTACATCACCGAAGTCTAAGTGAAAAAAATTTACTCGTTTCCTTTTACTGTAATGTTGGCTGCCACCGGAGAATACAAAGACGTCGAGGGCGGGAAACGGAGAGGCCTGGTATGTGTCCCGTCTCTTTGGTTTTGTCGCCATTTCCTAATTCAGTTTGGAGCGGAAGGGGTGGTGGGTCGATCATGTATTCTGGTGGTGTAGAAAACGAGAAGCGGGAGTAATGCCAGTATCTGTGAGTGCAAGGCTCAATGATTTATTCTAGTGTAGAAAACGAGAATCGAGGATAATACCATCATTTTCGAGCAGAGAGCTAATATATTCTGGTCTTGCAGAAAACGAGAAGCCGGAAGCAGCACCAACATTTCAGAGCGGAGGGCTCACTAATTTATTCCGGTGTTGCGAATAGGAAGAGCGTGTGTAAGACCTACATAGTGAGAAGAAAAATGGGCCCACATCCTTGACATGATCTCCCGTACGTTGCAGGGTAAGGCAGCCATTTATCGTTTTTCTTCCACTCTCACAGTTTCTTTTCCCTATAAATATACCTTTTTTTACGTAATTTTCTAACTTTATGTTGGACAGCGTAGGATTATGAAGTTAAAGGTTACTGAAGATTGCGGATAGAAATGATAGCAGTTTATGAAAGAAGTGATGGCAGCTTTTTTTCTTTCATTCCGCTGAAGGTTTACCGGGTTGCCAGTTATCACCACGTGACTCATTTCTTTCCTAAATGGCTTAGGACTGATAGACGGGTACGGAAACACGAGTAGGAAGACGGTAATTTATTGGGTAAGCACAAAAGTGGTGCAAAGTTGGGTTAGACAGTTGTGGATTAGGTGAGGTAAGGTTGGTAGGGATCCCGTGGCGCTGGTGTAGATGCAGAAGGTGAGTGAGGCGTTCTTTAGGAGAGTTGCTTGGTGGATGTCGGATCTCGTGGAGCGTCTGAGGAAGGGAGAGGTGGCCGAGCGTTGTCGAGGTTCTGAGCTTAGAGGACAGCTGTGTTTTGCGCTGCGGGAAGACGTGACGTAGCATGGGTCGTCCCGTCGTGCTCAAGGGTCGTACCGTCGTACTCAGGGGTCCTACCGTCGTGCTCAAGGGTCGTACCGTCGTGCTGAGGGACCGCACCATCGTGCTAGAGGACTGTACCGTCCTGCTAAATGATTGCACCGTCCCTAAACTAATCCCTGATTGGGTTCGATCTAGAGACCTCAGGCTAACGAGACAACCAACTTGGTGACCACTAAGCCAGCTTAGCCATAGGTCAGGAAATGTAAACAATTGTCTCGAAAGGAATCCAGAGAGAGAGAAATGTGTTTTCTATATAGATTTTGGTGAAGGCGGAGGTGGATAACTCCAGCACGAAAATGCATATTAAGTTGTTAGCTCTTGGCTGGGGTTTGTGGACTTCGCCCCGCCGCTCCATCGGGCGTTGGGAAACTGGGTCGTCAGCTTTTGTGGAGCCAGGAGGAATGATCGCCAGAGTCTAGGCTTAAGGCTCCAGGCTGGGATGGTGATGAGAGGGGGGCCATTGGCGGTGTTGGAGCAAAGTGTGGTGGAGCGTTGGTGTTGGTGTTGGTGGTAGTGGTGGGGGAAGAAGGCGGTGTGGTGTTTGTTGGTGATGAGCGACACCTTTGAAAGCCGCTGTCTCTCTTTCTCTCTCTCTCTCTCTCTCTCTCTCTCTCTCTCTCTCTCTCTCTCTCTCTTTCTCCCCGGCTTCTTTAAAGATTAATTGATATTAGATTACAGAGCTGAGAGAAAGAGAGAGAGAGAGAGAGAGAGAGAGAGAGAGAGGTGGGTGGGGGGGAGGGGAAGCCGTCTGATAACGTGCATGTCAGCGGACGATGACTTTCGCGAGGGGAAGGCGGGGTTAAAGATGTGCCCCTAATTATCTTGGTTGGATTAACGGGACAGAAATAGCGCGGTGGTTGCCTAGTGTGTGTGTGTGTGTGTGTCTGTGTGTAAGATGTTTTTGTGAAAACTTTTTATGATATTTTGAAACGATTCTATGTGAACTCTTGGATGGGTTGGTTTAATTTGATGGTTTGTGAGAGCCGCCATCCATGCCGCTGCTTCGGTACTGGGAGTCGTACCGTCGTGCTCAAAGGGTCGTACCGACGTGCTCAAGGGTCGTACTGTCCAGCCTAAGGGTCGTACCGTCGATCTCTCACGACGTCATCAGTCAGCTGAAGCAGGTGGTGTTTACATCCACTACGTCACCGATCAGCTGACGCTCCACTGTTTACATTTGCACACCCCCCCCCTCCCCTTCAGCCCCATCAGCTGACTCGGTCATGTTTATGTCTTTTGGGAGGGGAGGGGTTCGTTACCACCCTGTCCTCCTCCCCCCCCCCCCCCTTTTACCTGGCCGGGGTTGTTTTTTGTTCCGGAGAGAGAGAGAGAGAGATAAATGAAGACTGAATGTTATAGAGAGTGGGAGAGATGAGCAATTCGATAGATAGATTGATGTAGACAGATAGATAGACAGTGAGATAGATTACTTAAAGTCAGGAGGTTTAGTAGGATGGAAGATTGATGGAGATAGATAGATAGATGGCGAGATAAGAGTGAAAGAGATAGCTTAAAGACGGAAGATTCATTAGGACTGAGGGGTCCAGGCGACTGTGGATGTTGTATGTGGAGTGGGGTGTGTGGAGTGGGTGGCAGTGGAAGGAGATATTGTATGTAGAGATGTAAGGGGTACGTCGTGTAGTGGTTCCATCACATTACCTCGCCACCCATACGGGAATGTGATGGACGCAGATCTCCATCTCTCGTGCCTTCCCTAAGCTACCCTGTCTGAGATTTACGTATGTGGTAATTGCAGATGTCGCGATGGTGTCTTGAATACACTCACCTCATAGCACCTCATAAACACCTCACATAGCAACGCACATATCACCTCACATGGCACCTCATGGAGCACTGAAATTTGCATACTGTCTCCCAGAGAGACACGTGTATATTTCCAGACAACAAACTCAGGCCTCATTATCTACAGACTCGTACCACAGCCTCTTCCCCCGTACCTGGTGCGTACCAAAGTCCCTCTCCCGGTACCTGGGCGTACCATATGTACCCACCAAACATCCACCAGTCGATTCTGCAGAAGAATGAGAGAGATTCAGTCTCGATATTTATGAAGTGAAGATCTTTATGTAAATATTTAGGTTGCTTCAACTTCCTTGGCCCTTAAGGGAGTCACACACACACACACACACACACACACACACACACACACGCACACACATCAACGGTGCAAACAGGAGGTGTGGGAGGACATGGCAGTATCTGGGAAGGACAGATAACAGGAGACCTGATTAGACAACTTCTATATGCTATATTGCCTAGACTTCTTTATCTTATTAGTCACAGAGGCGGGATAGCAAGCCAGAGGGCACACATCCACCGACAAGAACAGTCAGCAAGAACAGAACTACGAAAGAAAACGCCATCTAGTAATATTTATAGGGTGTACTGCCTCGGGAATTTTATAGGAAAGCATGGCATTGCAAAATTGTTCCGAAAGATAAATCTGCAGCGGTTAGTTGTACAGAGGTGGCTGAAATCTGAAACGAGGAAGGAGAAATTATGTTTATAAAATTGAAATGAGTGTATTTTCCCGTTAATGAGGCTCATTTAGCGATAATTACCCTCATTAAAAGTACCTCGTCTGTCTGTGGGGATAAAGGAATTGGTGACACACACTGGCAACTGCAAATGGCATTTTATTGTGTCTCAACGTTTGTTGACGCTTTTGGCCGCTAGAGCATTGCAGATCCTTCCTTTCAAATCCACATCATTATTCCTGGCCGGTGGTTCGATCCTAATGCATGATGCGAAGAAATCGTCAGGTGTTTTGTTTGTCGAAGTCATTCAACTGTTTTTGAGACTTGCGTCAGACCAGCATTTTCAGATTCGTTCTCTACCTTTCCGTAAGGCTTATTTCTGAGTCACCATCTGGCTCCCAGGGCAGTGCCAGTGGTCCTGTGAGTCACCATCTGGCTCCCAGTGCCGTCCCAGTAGACCTGGGAGTCACCATCTGGCTCCCAGGGCAGTGCCATAGTCCTTGGAGTCACCATGTGGCTCCCAGGGCTGTCCCAGTAGACCTGGGAGTTACCATGTGGCTCCCAGGATAGTCCCAGTAGACCTGGGAGTCACCATCTGGCTCCCAGGGTAGTGCCAGTAGACCTGGGAGTCACCACCTGGCTCTCGGGGCAGTGCAAAAGACCTGGGAGTCACCATCTGACTCCCAGGATAGTCCCATTAAACCTGGGAGTCACCACATGGCTCCCAGGGCAGCACCAGTAGACCTGGGAGTCTCCATCTGGCTCCCAGAGCAGCACCAGTAGATCTGGGAGTCACCACATGGCTCCCAAGGCAGTCCCATTAGACCTGGGAGTTACCATCTGGCTCCCAGGGCAGTGCCAGTAGACCTGGGAGTCACCATCTGGCTCCCAGGGCAGTCCCAGTAGACCTGGGAGTCACCATCTGGCTCCCAGTGCCGTCCCAGTAGACCTGGGAGTCACCATCTAGCTCCCAGGGCAGCACCAGTAGACCTGGGAGTCACCATCTAGTTCCCAGGGCAGCACCAGTAGACCTGGGAGTCACCACATGGCTCCCAGGGCAGTCCCAGTAGACCTGGGAGTCACCATCTGGCTCCCACAGCAGTCCCAGTAGACCTCGGAGTCACCACATGGCTCCCAGGTCAGTCCCAGTAGACCTGGGAGTCACCATCTGGCTCCCAGTGCCGTCCCAGTAGACCTGGGAGTCACCACATGGCTCCCAGGGCAGTCCCAGTAGACCTGGGAGTCACCACATGACTCCCAGGGCAGTACCATACGTACCGTCGTGTTCAGTGATCGTACCTGTCGCTCAGTCATTGTACCGTCGTGCTCAGCGATCGTACCGTGGAGCTCAGTGACCTGCTAAAACCTTTCGCCAGATGGCTCTGCGTCACACGTATAATGTTGACCCACATTAGAATTTAGGCTGTGGGGCGCCTACCCCAACCCTATAGTGCCGCCAAGACGTATGGCGAAGATGGCTGGCTCAACAAGCAAGTCGGGAGAGAGGATGGGAAGCAGCGCGTCCGCCATTTTTAAAACGCCAGGGTGTAAACAAACACTCGTTACGTTGGAATGGCTTGACGGCCCTTCCCCCCCCCTCCCTCCCCTCTCTCTCTCTCTCTCTCTCTCTCTCTCTCTCGTACAGAGTAAGGCTGAAAATGTACAATGATGGTTCAGGATGTTTGTATTGGGCAAGATGAGGGATAGGGTGTGTCTGTAGCCTCCTTCTCCACGACATACATATAGTAATCACACACACACACACACACACACACATAGTGTGGTCTGTGAGTTAACGGAAACCAGACTGAAAAAGGAAATTCAGTTATGGAAACGACACTGGACCATGATTTAAAAAACAGTTTCCATAGTCCAAACATAGAACATTGTCAGGGAAGGGTCTGTGGAAACCTACAGTGAGGGAATTGTAACGTAATGTCACTCGCAATAAGTAAAGAAGGAAGGATGGATAAGACAGAGATTTGGTTTGATAAGAGATATCAAATTAGAAAAGCTCTCAAGGGTGAATTATAGACAAGATGTAGCTAGCATTCGGCCATCAGGCATTTGAGAAGTCTAAGAGAACGAGACTTGGATAGGGTAAGGCGTGAAAGATCGAGAAGACAAACTCTGAAAATAGAAAAGTTTGTTTTGAACGAAGCAGGTGATGATCCGAAGCCGTTCCATAGGTTTCTGAGGTGTAGATCATCAGTCAGAGAACAACTACAGAGGCTGAGGCATTCACAAGGAAGACTTGCTGAAGGCGACGAGAATAACATGATCAAGGAAGTGAATGACAGATTCAAAAAAGGTCGTATTCAGAGTAGAGGACGCCATACCCCTAACGCCAGTGAGATGGGATGGAGAGGGAGGGGAGGAGAAGGAGAAGGAGGTCTTCTGAATCAATGAGATTCTTAGAAAAGTCCGAAGTGAGCGTATTGAAGGGATCCTGATCCCCAGAAGTCATTTGTCCCTGATGGAGTGTCGCTTTAATGTGCGGAGGGAGTGTGTAGAAGCACTTGACAGGCTGCTTCAAATGCTCCTCAGACAGTCGCCCGAGGAAATCGCAGTGCCAAGAGAATAGACCAGAGCAAATGTCGTGTCATTTTTTTAAGAGAGGAGACAGGGATATTACCTAAAACTACAGGCCAGTATCTGTGACTAGTGGGGTCTATTTATATTCCTCCTTTTTCAGGTTCTCTCCAACTTTCCCATCTCCTTTGACGTCTCAGGAATTCTACTACTGAACACATAGTAAACCTGTAAACCGACTTGAACCCCAGTTTAGGAAGGTTCTAGCTCCAAACACTCCCCTTGCAGGAGTCGAGTCCAAAGCGATCCGACTTGATCACCTCACCCAGCCTGACCTCTCACAACTTCACCCCACTTGCCCTATACGCCCTGTGTTGCTTCACTTCTCTCTCTTTTACAGGTAGTACTCCGGTTTTTGCCCCCGGAGAGCTGTCTGAATGTGTACTCCTGCCAGTTAGCAAGACCACGTAACACTCGACAATCCATTGCGTCCATATGATTACCTAGTGCCTGTTGGCAACTCGCGGGACCTCTCTCTCTCTCTCTCTCTCTCTCTCTCTCTCTCTCTCTCTCTCTCTCGCGTCCATCCTGTTGCCACACAGGCAAAACTTGTCTTGACCTCAATATTAGAGAGTGCGACTCGTCTCAAGGGGTCGCTCGGAGGAAGGGCAGTGCGACTTCCGCGTCAGTGACACATTTATTTTCCTGAGACGCACCTCAGATGCGGGAGACACCCCCACCTTAGATGTGGGAGGACCCCTACCTCAGATTCCTATACATCAATACATTATACATTTTCCTTCACTTTTGTTGTAAAAAGTTTTTTTTGATAGATGTTGCGTGTCACACACGGGCCAGAGTTCAGTATCTTAGAGAGATCGCTTAGCCTCCTGCTCTCATTTGCCAAGAGACAGTAAATCAGTTAGCAATGTACCTACAAATTTAATAAATCGCTTATCATGTATTAAAGAAACACAAACAAGAAACCAAAACAAACTGAGTTTTGCAACTCTCGACCTTCTCATGTCTTTGCTAGTAACTATGACATGGTACACATAATATTTCAAAAGACAGGTTTTTCACTTCCCTCCAAAATTCGTAAATACTTTCCCTTGTCTCATTTTTTCCTTTCATAATCCTCTCTATATTTCAATTAAGGCCCGGCCTTGATGTGGGCTTTTATCCGTGACTGGAGCCTCCAACGTTTAAATACAAGAAAACATTAAACCTCAGTCCCCATATATATATAGAGTAGTCCCTAGTTCCGTCCGACTGAGTCTTCACCGACTCGCATGCACCCAGCTCTCTCTGAAGGGACGTTAATAACCACGCACTGCGACCAGTGCTACGGCAGCAGTTTGGACTTGGCAACATCAGTGTCGACCGCCTCGTTTTGCACACACAGAGCTCCCAGAGGATCGCTCTCTCGTCTCCCGTCGATCGTGGTCCACTCCGCGAGAGAGACCCTTCTCCTCAGCTGACGTCCTTTGGGTCTGTTACAAGGTGACCTCTGACCTCTGTCGACCTGGAACGCACAACAACTTCACACTTAACTTCCTACGAGAGATTACTTTAATACGACATATTGCTGAAGGTAGAACACCACGTCCACGTTTACGGCTGAAACCAAAGACTCGTCCAAAAAATACCTACCGATTTTATCTATAGTTTTTCTGCTAATGTTCACAGTTAAGGATTTTCTTGTTGACTATTCACAATCATCGCCCAGTGCTTACGATCTAACGCGGTCTGACGAATTGCTTACAACCTAAACTAATGCAGTCAGACACACAACAGATTCCCTAACAATCCCAGCTGCATTTATGGTAGCTATGATCATAGATTTTTAATCCTTGGGACAGGGAAGAATCCCAGGGGTTGGGAGAATCACAAGGGGGATAGAGAATGTGTCCCAGGGACAGATAATGTATCCCAGGGATAGAGATGGTATCTCAGGGACAGGGAAGGTATATCCCAGGGGTAGGGAAATTATCCCAGGGGCAGATAATATACCCCGGGGATAGAGATGGTATCCCAGAGACAGGGAAGGTATATCCCAAGGATAGAGAAGGTATTCCAGGGACAGATAATGTATCCCGGGGATAGAGATGGTATCCCAGGGACAGGGAAGGTATCGCAGGGATAGAGAAGGTATAGCCCAGGGATAGGGGAGAAAGAATACTCCCCACATATCTTCTGCGTGTTGTGGGGAACATAGTCGGGGCTGGGTGGGGTGTGGGGGAGAACTGGAAATCCTCCTCCCATGCTTTATTATTACTCAGTAAAATTAGGAACAGTAGAAAGGGCCAAGCGATGATTTCCCCATTCCTGACGCTACCTAGATAAGGTGGGTAAGGCAAGCAAGGTAATGAGAAGTAAACAAATATAAATTGTATCATTCATCGTAAGCTACCGAATTAAAAATTAAATTTATATAGTTTTATTTATATTTTTTTTACATTTTCGTGTATTTTGTATATGGTTGGGAGACGTATAGGAGTATAGTTACGTACTCCTGGTATTCGTGTGTGTGTGTGTGTTGGGCTCGCCAGTGTAAAAAAACCCGAAGCACTTTTATCAACACATATTTTTTTTTTACCTTTTGAATTCCACAATATCATGGAAACCCGAAACAGATGGACATCCCAGCGTAAAATTGCAGGAATGTTTATTGTGTGTTCTAATGGGAAAAGCCGTGGTTCTATTGCATCGAAAGGGGTCTGTGTCACATTTTATTTTCCCTTGCACTGCGACCGGACTGCGGAAAATGTATATGTCGGTGTATATATGAGAGCTTTAGCGTGGTGAGTATATATATATATATATATATATATATATATATATATATATATATATGAGTATATGAGAAGGACGGATAGCAGAAGGCATGATGGTCTATGACGAGGATATGTGTCGGAGGATAGTGATGATATCCTACCTCACTCTATCGATGGAGATGGACAGGATAGTCAGGAATAGTCAAGAAGAGAGTCCAGTGGTGGTGGTGGACGAATGTCGCAGGCTTAGAGCTGTGGTCGGAGCTGGAGAGAAAACCTATTTATATGATAATGAATCATATACTGTTCCTTTTTGCACTGGGTTATTTACCTTGCGGTAGCTCCCTCCTTTTCTCTCTCTCTCTCGTTGGGCGCCGCCCAGAGATTAGTCTCGTGGGGCTGGTGACTGTCGAGTGACTGTTGCGCGTCGAGGACCAGTTCCACGAGTGTGCCCACTCATGGACTGTTGAGTGGGGGCGTGTGTGGTGGAAAGGGGCCAGTCGCAAAGCTTTGGCCCTCTGTGACTGGGAGAGACTGGGGGCCTTCCCAAGCCCTCCCACCACCACCTCTCCCTCTCTCTCTCTCTCTCTCTCTCTCTCTCTCCCTCTCTCTCTCTCT
>JAYMFT010222979.1:0-11321 GCA_038088735.1 Panulirus argus | reverse complement strand
ACCCTCAGCTCCCAGGACCCGTCACAAACCCATGCTCCCAGGACCCATCACAAACCCCTGCTCCCATGACCCGTTACATACCCCAGCTCTCAGGACCCGTCACACACGCTCAGCTCCCAGGACCCGTCACAAACCCATGCTCCCAGGACCCGTCACACACCCTCAGCTCCCAGGACCCGTCACACACACCCAGTTTCCAGTGACCCGTCACACACCCCCAGCTCCAAGGACCCGTCACACAATCCCAGCACCCAAGACCCGTTACATCTTCAGCGGTTTACTTACTTTCCATAAAATGAACCTGGTTTTACAATAAGTTATAGCCCATGATCAGCCCATGGGTACGAAAAGCAAAATCAAACCATGGGCAAAATGACAGTAAAAACCTATGGCCAAGACGGAATAAAACCCATGGGACAGAAGACAGCGACGATCTATATAACTACAGACCAGTACCAACCCATGGACAAACTTCAGCCCATGGCCAAGATAGCAATCCATGGGGCAAAATTACAACCCGTGGGCAAGAATATTTTCGCTCATGGACAGGGTTATAACCCATGGACAAGAATGAAATCCATGAATCATGATTACAACCCATAGGATGAAAGTACAACACTTAAACAAGACTACATATTATGGGGGCAAGATTACAAACCATGGACAAGAAGATTACAACCCATGGACAAAATCACAACCCATACACAAGGTCACAACGCATGGACAAGATTACACCTCATAGATAGAGTCACAACCCATGGATAAGATCAAAACCCAAGGACAAAGTCACAACCCATGTACAACATTACAACCTATGGACAAGATCACAACCCATGGACAAGGTCGCAACCCATGGACAAGGTCACAACCCATGGACAATATAACAATCCATGGACAAAGTCACAACCCACGGACAAGGAAACAACCCATGAGCAAGGCACAATCCATGGACAAGATCACAATCCATGGACAAGGTCACAACCTATGGACAGGGTCACAACCCATGCACAACGTCACAACAGATGGACAAGGTCACAACTCATGGACAAGATCACAACCCATGGACAAAGAAGCAACCCATGAGCAAGGTCACAATCCATAGACAAGGTAACAACCCATGGACAGAGTCACAACCTAAGGACAGAGTCACAACCCATGGACAAAATCACAACCCATGGACAAGGCCACAACCCATGGACAAGGTCATACCCTCTGGACAAGATCACAATCCATGGACGCGGTCACAACCCAAGGACAGGGTCACAACCCATGGGCAATGTCACAATCCATGGACAAGGTCGCAACCCATGGACAAGGTCACAACCCATGGACAAGGTCACAACCCATGGACAAGGTCACAACCCATGTACAACGCCACAACCCATGGGCAAGGTCACAACCCATGGACAAGGTCACAATCCATGGACAAGGTCACAACCTATGTACAACGTCACAACCCATGGACAAGGTCACAACCCATGGACAAGGAGAGGTCAGCATGCGACAAGATGGCAACAGTCTATGGGCAAAGCGTTAATAGCAACCCATGGAAGATATAACAAACACAAGAACAAGAGTGTAGAACCCCGTGGGCAAGAAGATAACAACAACCTTTGGGTAAGGGAACAATATCAGCCGTGGGTAGGCAAATGATAGCCATGGGCAAGATGAAAATAAGAGCCATGGGCAACAGGACTATAACAGGCGGGAGCAAGAAAGTGATAACAACCATGGGCATTAAAACAGTAATGAGCCTTGGGCAAGAAGACATTTATAACAACAGAGAACAACAATAAAAAAATTATGGCCATAGGTAGAATTACAACAGCCATGGGCAAGAAGAGAAAGACATCCATGGGTAAAAAGACAAAGATGACCCGTGGGTAGGAGAACAAGATCAGCCATGGGCAAGAAGGCAATAACAGTCATGGGCAAGGCCGTAAGAAACATGGGCCATAAGACATTATGAGCCATGGGTTAGAAAATAAGAGTCATGGGCAAGAAGGGAACGTGTTTCATGGCGAGGGAGGGAGGGAGGGAGGCAGGCAAGGTAAAGTAAGGTCAGGTCAGGTTAGGTCAGGCTGGGGCAACTCACCCATCTCGTCGATGAGGGGCGCCATCTTGAGTGTGGCCCCCACCAGGATGACAGACATGAGGAGGAGGATGAGGCCCGTGGCCATGATGGACCAGCGCACCTTGCGCGGCATCTCCTCCTCTTTGTGGCGACGCACTCGCTCCTTGGCTTTCCGCAGGGGGTCGCTGCCCGTGCCCCGACGGGACCTCTTCCGCTTGGCCTTCACCTGCGCGTCAGGCCCTAAGGCGCGCAGATCCTTGTGAAGTTCCTGTATCTGCGCCGCCTCCAGATCCACGGCGCTCAGGTTGATGAGGGAGCAGGAGGTAGTGGAGAGTAGCGGGGCGCCCGCCGTCGCTCGGACGGCTCCGACGCTCAGGCGGTCGCCGTACACCACGTCCTGAGGGTTGTAGGCGAAGGCGTCGCCGGCGGAGGGGTACTCGGAGAGGACGGTGTGGCCGGCGGCCTCTGGAAGGTGGTGGGCGGCGTCGGAGGGGAAGGCTGGCGGGGAGCAGTCCATAGCGGCGCCGCCCGTGCTGGGGTTACGGCTGCTGTTGCAAGACTGTGGCCGGGAGAAGTCCGTCATGGACACGTCGTCGTACGTTTCGATGGTCGACTGACGCAGCAGGTAGAGGCTCTGGTTGTCGGAGGCGCTGCGTATGGACGACTGACGCGTCAGCCTCAGCGATGACGATGACTCGGTGGTGGGTTGTCTCTGAAGATCACGTATAAGTCTCTTCGTCGAGTCTGCCGACTCCTCCGTGTCCTGCCGACGCAGAAGCTCTCGGGAGTATCTCTTCGAGTAGCCAGAGTCGGAGGACTCGGTGGTCCACTGGCGCCTCAGCTCCCGCGACTTAATCCGCCTCTGGTGGTCGGCATCGTAGGACTCTGAGGTCCGCTGCCTCCGAAGCTTGACTTGCCGACGGGGGCGGGAGACGTCGCTGTTGCTGCTGAGGGACTCCTGGTGCCGGAGGTAGCGACCCCCACGGGCGCTGTGGGGGCGCTCGGGAGGCCGGTCCATGCCCACCAGGTCGGCCCCCCAGAGCTGCGCCGCCTGAGCCATGTAGCGGAAGTAGTTGTCGGGGCCGAAGGCGTCATCGCGGTCGTCCCTGGGGGAGGGCGACGCCAGGAGCTCCTCGTCCGTGCTGGTGGCCTTATCCTCACACACCACCACCGGGCCACCAGCACCCGGGCCGCCATCTTGGCTCATCGTTATCGTCGGCACCTGGTGGCCCATGCTGAAACGACCCAAACACACGGTTAAATGTCAGTTCTACTGCTACAACAAGACCTCAGGCAGGCACAGGAATGTCTATGCGTCGACGTGCGATGATAAGTTTCTGCCTCACGAACTGAGGTCGTCAAACGGCTTTCGCATTCGTGGGTGAAACCTGAAACCGAAGACTATATGACCCTCCCTAAGTGCGTGTGAGCGTGTCACACGACGCCTCACTCTCTCCTAGCGTTCCCTGAACGTGTGAGACTACAATCCAGCGACGATCCGTCACCCTATACCAAGAACTCGGACAAATTCTTCACATTGCAACCATCCGGTGTTGCCTGTTTGTATGAAATCCAGATAGCGAGAGCAAGGAACAGACCCACGTCTTATATGTGTGACTGTCCGTTTCGCTATGAGCTGCCTCTCGGCTGGCCTGGGAAAGAAACTTCCGACATTTATCTCATGCCTCCAGCCAGAAACAAAGGAAGTCGTCTGAGTTTTTTCTCTTCCGGTAGTTCATCGGGTAAGTGGATCATATCGGGAAAGGTTGAGCATCACCAAGAAATATATTTCAGTTTAAGAAATCCTTTCCTTGCTTTTAAGTACATGTCATAAGATATATATCTTTTTACACATTGAAAAGCTATTCAAAAATTGTCAGTGTGAATACTGCTTACGGTCTGGATCCCTTTGTTTATGCGCGATACTCCTCATCCGGAGGCGTTATGTGATACTCAAAATACATTCGTTACCAGATTTTATGTATTTTTCAAGATATAAAAACTACTACATACAGAAGAAGCCGTGTGACCATGTTCGTGAGGTATGATGTTCTTCATTGTCTGTGTTCTAGAGCGAATGTTCTTCCCAGCCTCAGTAACGGAGGGTGGCAGTTCTGTGTCTGTGTACGCGCTCACTGATAAACATACAAACATGGTCAGCATATCTCTCAGTACCAAGACAAAAGGAACACTACAAACCACACAAATTTCTCTAAATTTTCGTAATGAGGCGACCTCTGCATCTTGCAAAGGTAATGAGAGCTTCTGTACTTTGTGAAGGTAATGAGGGCCTTTATTTGATGAAGGTAATGATTTGCCTCTGTATGCTGTAAAAGGTAATGAGAGCCTTTGTATCTTGTGAAGGTAATTAGAATCTCTCCTACCTTTCTCCATCATCTCTCTCCTCCATAATGGACGCTTTACCCGACCCCAGACGCCTTTAGGTACTTGAGGCTCTCTACATCAAAGAGAGATCCCCAAGTAATGAACCTGCAGACTGGTGATCTTCCGGTTTTACCTAGTGCTCGACATCTGACCCGTCTCAGCGATGAGTGGGACGAGAGCTGGCGACGTCTCGTAGCATTACGCCCCCCGCTGACGTGGGGCGGCCAGCTTTCATTGTTCTGACAGGGGAACAGCCGCCTACCGCCTTCATCTCTCATTTGTCAATGATTTTTCCTTTGATATCTAACTCTTGTACACACACCTAGACCATGCCGTGCTGTCCCTACGCTTTAGAATTTGATACGAATCACAAGACGTTGCGTAACTGTATACCAAAGAAGAATTATACAACTGGTTTCTTCTTGAGTCTGGTTCCATCCCTGCTATGATCCTTGGCTAGGTAATTGGCTATCTACCTGAACGACTTTTTTTTAGCTTAACTACATGCATTAGTCTGGATATTCTGTCCTGTTCATGTGTGTGAGTGTGACCACTGCCTGGTGCGTACCGCTGTACCTTGCCTGGTGTGTACCGCTGCTTGAACCATGCCTGGTGTGTACCGCTGTACCTTGTCTGGTGTTTACCGGAGCCTGTACCGTGTCTGGTGTGTACCGCTGCCCGGAACCTATCCGGTACATCCCCAGGCCACACTCTGCCTGCATGTACCCTGCCACCAGCCTCACCGGGCCTGCCAACACTTTACATTACCCCTTTTCATTCTTTTTTATTTGCTGGGTATGTTCGAAAGGTGCGGTGATGGGCAGTACACAGCACAGTGGTAGGTGGCATAATGCACCATGATGAACAGTATATAGCACCATGATGGACAGTTTATAGTACCATGATGGGCAGTATATAGCGCCATGATGGACAGTATATAGCACCATGATGAGCAGTATGTAGTACCATGTTGGGCAGTATACAACACCATGATGGACAGTATACAGCACCATGACGGAAAGCATATAGTACCATATTGGACAGTATACAGCACCATGATGGACAGTATACAGCACCATGATTGCCAGCATATAGCACCATGATGGACTGTATATAGTACCATGATGGACAGCATATAGTACCATGATGGACAGTATATAGCACCATGATGGACAGTATACAGCATCATGATGGACAGTAAACAGTACCATGACGGACAGCATATAGTACCATGTTGGACGGTATATAGTACCATGATGAAAAGTATATAGCACCTTGATGGACAGTATACAGCACCATGACGGACAGCATATAGCACCATGACGGACAGCATATAGTACCATGATGGACAGTATATAGCACCATGACGGACAGTATATAGTACCATGTTGGACAGCATATAACACCATGGTGGACTGTATATAGTACCATGGTGGACAGCATATAGTACTTTAATGGACAGCATATAGTACCATGATATACAGCATATAGCACCATGATGGACAGTATATAGTACCATGATGGACAGTGTATAGTACCATGATGGACATCATATAGTACTATGATGGACAGTATATAGCACCATGATGGACAGTATACAGCACCATAATGGACAGTATACAGCACGATGACGGATAGCATATAGTACTATGTTGGACAGTATTCAGTACCATGATGAACAGTATATAGCACCATGATGGACAGTATACATCACCATAATGGACAGTATATAGTACCATGTTGGACAGTATATAATACCATGTTGGACAGCATATAGCACCATGATGGACAGCATATAGCACCATGGTGGACAGTACATAGTACCATGTCGGACAGCATATAGTACCATGACGGACAGCATATAGCACCATGGTGGACAGAATATAGTACCATGATGGACAGTATATAGTACCATGATGGTCAGTATATAGTACAATGATGGACAGCATATAGCACCATGATGGACAGTATATAGAACCATAATGGACCGTATATAGTACCATGTTGGACAGCATAGAGTACCATGATGGACACTATATAGTACCATGATGAACACTATATAGTACAATAATGGATAGTATATGGTATTATGATGTACAGTATACAGCACCATGACTGACAGCATATAGTACCATGTTGGGCAGCATATAGTACCATGATGGACAGTATATAGCAACTTGGTGGACAGTATACTGCACAATGATGGACAGTATATAGTACCATGATGGACAGTATATAGTACCATGTTGGACAGCATATAGCACCATGATGGACTGCATATAGCACCATGGTGGACAGTATATAGCACCATGCTGGACAGCATATAGCACCATGATGGACAGCATATAGCACCATGGTGGACAGTATATAGTAGCATGATGGACAGCATTTAGTACCATGATGGACAGTATATAGTAAAATGATGGACAGCATATAGTGCCATGATGGACAGTATATAGAACCATAATGGACAGTATATAGTACCATGATGGACAGCATATAGTACCATGTTGGACAGTATATAGTACCATGATGGACAGTATATAGCAACATGATGGACAGTATACAGCACAATTATGGACAGTTCATAGTACCATGATGGACAGTATATAGTGCCATGTTGGACAGCATATAGCACCATGATGGACAGGATATAGCTCCATGATGGACAATATATAGTGCCATGATGGACATTATACAGCACCATGACGGACAGCATATAGCACCGTGATGGGCAGTTTATAGTACCATGATAGACAGCATATAGTACCGTGATGGGCAGTTTATAGTACCATTATGGACAGTAAATAGTACCTGATGGACAGTATATAGCACAATGATGGACATTATATAGTACCACGATGGGCAGTTTATAGTACCATGATGGACAGCATATAGCACCATGATGGACAGTATATAGTACCATGATGGGCAGTTTATAGTACCATGATGGACAGTATATAGCATTATGATGGACAGTATATCGTACCATGACGGTCAGTTTATAGCACCATTATGGGCAGTGTACAACTGAATTTAAACAGCAACAGACCACAAGATCCTAACACAGCTGTTTGTGACAGTGAAAGAGAACAGAATTCAATGGATATTAATAATGTGGTACGAGTAGGAAAAATACAGATGCAGATTCTCCTGTAAACATATCTGATGGCCAAGGAGGCCCAAATGATGCCAGTCGTGGACTGAAAGCAAAATATTCATTAGGTTTATGCTTAAACGTATCAACAGTAATATCTCCCAACTACTCTCATTGGCAAATCATTCCACGTGATAACAGTCCTGCTGAAGAAAAAGCAATTTGCCTTATTGGAAGTAAAACGTTTGCCCAGGAGTCGACATTCATTACTGCAGTTGATTGTCAGACAGATCTATCTCTAAGCAAGTCGTTATCTCGAGATTCCTGAAGCCTATAACGCTTTGGCATACTTGTATAAGATCACCTCTTAACCATCTCCTTTCTAAGCTAAGTGAAATCAATTCGTTTAGTCGGCTCTCACAAGATTTCTTTCTCAGTCCGGGAATCATCCTGGTAGCTCGACGCTGTACTCTCTCCATTCTGTCCGTGTCTCTCCTCAAGTAGGGTGACCACAACTGAAGCCAGTAGTCAAGATGGGGACGAACCAGTAAGTTGTAAAATGGGAGGACTGTTTCACGAGACTTGCATTTCAAATGCTTCTGTGCATTGTTTACTTGGCTTTAGGTCACCAGAGATTATTACACCCAAGTCTTTTTCCTAATTTACCTTTTGAAGCTCACCAGTTTATAGCGGTGCATATTGGACAGTACGTAGCATCATGAGGGGCAGTATACATTACCATGATGGGCAGTATACAGCACCGTGATGAGTGGAACATACCACCATGAGGGGCAGTATACAGCACCATGATGGGTAGTATATAACATCTTTCACATACGCCAAAAAGGTCGCCATGAAGAACCTCTCCTTACATACAAGTCGACGTTTGTGTTAATGCTGTCATACACGCGTACACACTTACCATGTATGTTCTTACACATACGTACATATTACGCGGATTATAGTTGTACACCCTGTGCCAGACAGTCCGTTGAACCTGTTCACACAGTGAGATGTGCAGCACACATCCCGCCCTCCACACAGTGTGTTTAGCACCTCTTAAACACACCTTTCATGTCTGGATCCTCACAGCAAATTTACACTTGGTGTGGCGGCGGCTAACCCTGGCACAGCGGTGTTAGATTCTGTGTGTCTAGCGGTCAGGGGTGGTAGGACGAGGTCATAACAGCCAGTCATAACAGCCAGTGCTGTGACTCCTGGTATGGCCGGGTTTTTGGACTATTTATCATTTTCCAGCTGTGATGTATCCAGTTAGGTCAGAGGTCATCACAGGATTTCAGTTCCCTGGGGTCTGGAATACCTAAGGGTATGGGAAACATCCGGGGTTCTGGAACACACAGGGGTATGGAAAATCTGGGCGTCTGAAAGACTTACGAGTCTAAAACAACACGGGGTCTGGAACACGAAGGGGTTTGAAACGCAAAAGGGTTTGGAACACTCGAGTATCTGGAACAACTGGGGATCTGGAACAATCAAGGGTCTGGAACACCTAGGAGTCTAGAACAACTAAAGTTCTGAAACGCTCGGGCGTCTAGAACACCTAGAAATCTGGAACATCTAGGGTTGTGGAACACCCGGGAAACAAGAACAAAGAAGGATCTGGAGCACCTTGGGTTCTGGGACACTCGAGTGTCTGGAACACTCAGGGGCTGAAAACCCCAGAGGCCAGGAAAATTCTGGTGTCTGGAACACTCAGGGGCTGAAAACCCCAGAGGCCAGGAAAATTCTGGTGTCTGGAACACTCAGGGGTCTGGAACACCCGGGAATCTGGAACACCCAGGGATTCCGGAACTTATAGGAGTCCTGAAAACCCTGTGACGAAGAACTCCTATCCACGAGAAGTATTGATACTATGGTCACCTGTGACCTGGGCAGCAGTTCCTCTGACTTCCCTGGCATCACCCCAACGTCATCCCTCCCTCATGACGTGACTGGACGAGAAAGCAAAAGCATTTTCCTCGGTCTATCAGTAACTTATTTTTCCTTTCCTGTTGGGATAAACACATCCTTGTCAAGAGCAGCCGTCCGTCAACAAATGTCAGAGAGCTACATTTGTCAGCGCTTCGTCATGTAGCTGGCCTGACCCGAGCTCTCAACGCTCCTACACAGCCACACAAGGAAGATCCTTTATACCGGCAGCTGCAGCGCCGAAGGAACAAATTATGCATGTGGACCGGTCGTTTATTATGACAATCTTTTGCCTCGACTTCGTTCTGGAGACGTGATATCCCAGGAGTTGCTGGGAGCTGTGTGTGTGTGTGTGTGTAGAGCCGGAGGGGTGACGGGAGGCAACTCATGAGGGGTTCATGCAGACTGTAATGTAATTAATGCCATTTAAGTCACCTTTGAACTTTGACGGAATGCCGCTTGGGGGGGGGGGGCAGCGATGGGGCCCAGGAAGGGCGATCACCCCCATCCCCCCCACCACCACTTCCCCACCTCCCTGGTAACCCCCCCTCCCTCCCTACCGACCAGCTCCTCTGCCGGATCTTTTATTCCAGCTGGGAGAGACAACACCACGCCCCACGACGCTCGCCTCTGAGTAAGATTACCCATTTGTACCGAGCTGTGGAAGGGAGTTTTACCCTGGTGGTGGGGAAGCCTCCCCACTCTCATAAACATTCTCTCTATCATACAACATTTTTAACATCTGTTCGTTGTCCGCATTCACAATGTCATTGTTCAGTTTTTATTTCATTCATTCACTCTGTAATAAAAATGTTATTTACAGATTTTTCCTAAAAAGTTTCTTTTTTTTTCAGTTTCATGTTATAGCCACTGGTTGTTCTCTCTTAGTGTTTTTTGGAAAATTTGTTCACAGTTGACGTCATGAAAATGGATTACAGACTTAAAGGTTGTGATCAGGTCACGGTTTACTCCTCTCTCTTCCTTGATGGATAAATCTATGACCTCTAACCTCCCGCTGTAACCCCCAGTCTCTCATTTCTAATACCTTTTCTTGCCGCCCTCTTCCGGACCTTCTCTATTAGTTCTTTGTGCTTCTGTGAGGTGAGCAGAATGGAGAAGCATAATCCAGTTATGACCTTATGTAGTTGGATGTGAACAGCTGGCTGAATATTTCCCTATCCATATAACTGAATACAATTCTGACATTTGTCGGCAGACAGTTTTAAGGTGGGGCTCTATCGACAGTTTGGGTACAATGTTGGCTCCCAAGTCCCTCTCTCACACATATTCCTGCAGCTTAATGTCCTGGTGGATGATAATCGTATCAAGTCCTTCTACCTCTGTGCCCCATTCTCACCACTTTGCATGTATTTGGGCCGGATTTCATCAACCATGTCCCAGGCCAAATGCAGAATTTGTCGAGGTCCCCTTGTATGTTGTTGCAATCCTCATCATCACTCGTTACTGCCCTTATGACCTTTGCATCATCCGTAAACGTGTTCAGGTATGATTCTAGTCTGTTTGTCAAGTCCTGTACGTAAATCAAGAAGAGCAATGGTCCCAGGACTGAGGCCTGCGGTACGCCAATGATGACCTGTAGGTATGTAATCAGTCATTTGTATTGTACGGGGAGGGAGTTTTACACTCGTGGAGCCCCATCTCCTGAACATTATCTACTGCCAAAAAACTTCTTAACTTCATTTATGTTGTCTACATTGATCATATTCTCAGTCACTTTATCATTCCTCCACTTAACTTTATTTATGTTGTCTACATTGATCATATTCTCAGTCACTTTATCATTCCTCCACTTAACTTTATTTATGTTGTCTACAT
>JAYMFT010222968.1:0-11321 GCA_038088735.1 Panulirus argus | reverse complement strand
GGTTACATCCACACACATTCAGACACCCCAATCTGAGCCTTCGAGGAGGATGAGCACTCCCTGCCTGGTTCCTTCTTGTTTCCCTTTTTAGAAATTGAAAATACAAGAAGGGGAGGGTTTCCAGCTCCCCCACTCCCGCCCCTTTTAGTCACCTTCTACGACACGCAGGGAATACGAGGGAAGTATTCTTACACCCCTATCCCTATATTCCATAGCCTGAGCCAGGTACCCATTTTATCAACCAACCCCTAGAGGTGGATGAACAGCTGGGTTGACTGTGGACCAACTGCCGCAACCAGGATTCGAACCTATGAGCTCGACCCTGGGCAGCCAGTGAATGCGTCACAGTTAGGAACGCTAACTGTTACATCTGTTCAATTTTCAAATGGATGATATATGTTGTTCAGATTTCATCTAGATATTATAATATATGATGTTCAGATTTCACCTGAATATTATAATATATACTGATCAGATCTGAAATGGTTTGTAACAGTGTGCATAATGTTACCTACCACTAACAATATTCACCCACATAATCACAGTTAGGGTCACCTTGGTATACTAATATGTGCCATTCAGATTTCAGTTGGATATTCTAAAATGCTTTGTAACAATCTGCATAATAACAGCTACCAATGACAACACTCACCCAGACAATCATAGTTGGGGTCACCAAGGTAGACACGGTAACAGATGACAAAAGAGTCAGGTCCCTGCCTGAATGCCAGTTTGTATGCAGGAGTGATGCGAGTCACTGCCAGAAGAGATTTCAGCAGCACCTGGGCATTAGAAGATATGAGCAATTACTGTGAGCTGTAAAATAAACATAAACCATCTGATGAACCTTATCTCTATAAGTCCTGACTGTATCAATCTTCTGTATACTGCCATATCAAAAAGCTTATGATTAACCTGCAAAAGCATACTAAAGGACATAATGACATAAGAGTAAACTGTAATGTGCTGGTCCTAACAAGATGACCTAAACTCAATTCCTGACTGACATCTGGGAGGCCATTACTCTTTCCTTAACCATGAAAATGACTTCTTAGCAGAAAATAACATAATCGAAGTGTGAAGAGAGTGAAGAGGAGTTGCAGAAGGTTATGTCTCTTATGATGTGTGTAAGTGTAGGTGATTAAAGGTAAATGCGAGGAAAAGTAAAGTAATGGTGTTTGAATGAAAAAGTCAAAGTATAGATTTTGCAAAACCATAGAGAGTGAAAGAAAAAGTGTATTAAATCATGTTATCGATATGGAGGAAGAAAGACTGGAAGAGATGAGAAAATTTAAGTACTTACAAGCTACCTTGGTTAGGTTTGGTGAGATGGAAGGAGAGATAAAGGAGAGAGCAGTATAGGGTGGAAGAGTCTCTGGGCCACTTAATACAAAAAATAAAGGGTAGAGGTGTAAGGATGGAAATGAAGAAAGGATTAAGGGACAGCTTAGTCCTCTCAACCCTAAGTAGCCAAAACATGGAAATAGAATGAATCACAGAGGTCAAGAATCCAGATTGTGAAAATGAGCTATTTGAGAGGAGTATGTGGTATGACTAGATGGAATGATGAAAGAAATAAGAGGGTGTAAGAAAGATGTGGTATAGCAGGGAATGCAAAGGGAATGAATTATGAAGTGGTCGAGTGGATAAAACAAAATACTTTGAGGCAGTTTGGGCATGTAGAAAGGATGCAAGATGGGGAGTTTACAAGAACAGTTTATGACGGTACTATCAAAGGGCACAGTGTGAAAGGATGACTATTTGTGACATGGAGAAATAGAGTGGAAGAGTTCTGGAGGGAGAGAAATGGTGGAAGAATGCATGGAATGGTGTATGTGAGGGAGGCATGTATGTGGAGACTCTTTCACCATGGCCACCCTCTTGATGGGAGTTCCTAGAAGGAACAGACATCAAAGATTTACATAAATAGATAGATAGAGTACCAATTTGCACTGTACAGGATGAAGTTTTACTCATGAGGCTCCATCCTCTGAACATTCTCTACTCCATACAACCTCTTAAATTTATGTATGCTGCGCAATAACTATGTGCTCAGTCATTCTGTTCCATTCATCCACCACTGCTATTCTATAAAGGTATTTCTTTACAGCCTATTTAACAAGCTCATTACTTAATCTATGTTGTCCTCTCATTGCTCTACCCCTACATCTCTTGGAAACTGTTCACTGTCCACATCACTGATCTCTTATCAAAACTTAGAGGCTGGGATGAGGTCACCCCTCATTCTTTTCTCTTCCAAGGTAAGTAAATTTGAAACCTCTATGCTTTCCCTTTAATCAAGCTCTCTCAATTATGGTACCATTTCTGTTGTCCTCCTCTGGACTTCTCTATTAGCTCTTTCTGCTTCTTTAGGTGGTGACAAAACCTGAGAAGAATATTCTAGTTTTGGTCTCACGTACGATATAAATAGCTTGATAGATATTTCTTCATAAATATACTTGACAGCTATCCTGCTATATGCCAGCAGACTCTTCTCCTTATATAGGACACTGACAAGATGTTAGGGACAATGTTGACACCCAAGTCCTTCTCACACACAGAATCCTGAAGCTTATTTCCCACCAGATAATAATTATACAGAGGTCATCTTTCATTGTCCCATCATCATTACATTTGCTTGGGATAAATTTCATCAACCATGTTTCAGACCAACTCTGAAGTCTGTTTAGGTCCTCTCATAAGCTGATACAATTTCCCTGTTTTTCACTTCTCTCATAACCTTTGCATCATCTGTAAACACATTCAAGTAGGATTCCACACCTTCATGCAAGTCATTTACATAGATCCCTAAAACCATGCTGTTCCTCACTTAAGTAATGTACCCTCTACAGAAAGTCATCTGCTTGTTTTCATGTGGTCTTTCCTAGAACCTTACATACTATACAGTTTGTGAGACCAGTCTGTTGATCAATGTCTGATACATGTCTCCTTTCTTATATAAAGATATGATGCTTGCCCTTTTCCATTCCCTTGGACTTTGGCTCTCTCCAGTGACATCTTCAACAGTAAATAAGTGTTTTTTGAGAATATCTGCACACATCTTTGGTACATAAGGTGAAATTTCATCTGGATCATGAACCCTGTATGGGTCAAGTCCTCTTAGTAATTTGTAAATATCTTTTCTAGGTATCCCAATGATTTCCAAGACCTCTTCCCCATCCCATTTCTCTGGTGGTGGGGCTAGAGTGTTAACAGTAGACTCAGTGCTGTGATATCCATACTGGTGACCAGAAAGTGTTTAAGAAAGCGAGAGCTGACAGTTTCTAGGACCTTAAAGATAGCAGCAGTGAAAGCAATGATGTGACAGTCAGAAGGGTTAGAGCAGTCTCCTTTCTTAGAGATGGGCTGCACCAAGGTATACTTTCAAGAGAAAGGAAAAGTTTGAGCTTTTAGACAAAGGCAAAATAAGTAAGCAAAGATCTGAGATAGCTCAGTGGCACACTCCTATAGGACTTGAGGATGTATGCCATCTGGGTCATACTCCTTGTCCACCTGAAGCTAGAAGAGCATGTGGAATACCCTATGCAACAAGAATATGGGAGATAGTACAGTTTCAATGGGAGGAGATGAAGAAGGAGGATTAGAAGCAGAATCATCCAAAGGAATAAGATACAAACAAAGTACCAAAAAGAGCAGCTATATCATTAAGGGAGTTAGCTATAAAATGACCAATGTCAAAGGAAAGGTTTAATAACATAAGTTATCTAAATTATTTTTAGTGAAGGTCCAAAAATATATGTCAGAAGTAGAACTGTAGTCAGACCAGCAGAATTTCTTTTTACTAACATGTCTTGACTTTTAGAAGAACAGCTTCCCAGTGGTTCTGAGCAGAAATGAAAGCAGAGTGGGTTTCCTGGGATGGGAAGTGTTTCAGGGCCCAAAATGTATTTCAATTAAGGTCAAGCCCCAGTGTGAACTTTTGTCTGTGACAAGTCTTAAACATGAAGAAAAGGGAAATGTGACCATATAATACTTCAAAATGGGTATCTATTTTTCTTTACGTTGGAGGTTTCATTCACAGACAAAGGTCCACTTCATGGCCAGGCCTTTAAAAAAAAAAAAAAAAAAAAAAAAAAAAGGTTGTTGAGAAGGAAAAGGAGGACATGAGAAAAAGTATTTAAGAATTCTGGAGGAAGTAAAAGACCACCCTTTTAAAAAATGCCGTGTCATAGCTATTGAGAAAGACATACGGGGATAGAGATTTCCTCAGCTTTGAGGTGTAGAGAAAGAAACTGCTATCAAAATCACCCACCCCTGAATTGCCACAAGCCCTACAGTACTCATGTGACACAGTAGCTTGCCCAGTATTATGTGGCATAACTAATGGTAGGGGCAAGCAAGCAGTCAGCGATCAAGAGCAAAAACCAAAGTCATATGTACAGGAGGGGAAAAGTGAACCAACACTGCAGTGGGTTAAGAAGTGAGGTTTGCCCAGAAGTGATAAATCAGACTGCTTAGACTGAACTCCATCTGGCAAGGATGCAGAGCTAGAACCACCCCAGATGATAAAGCCATATGCTGTACATGGAAAGATCAATCTTTTGTATTACAGGAGCAACTGTTCAGAATAAAAGGAAAAAATGGGAAAGCTAAGACGGAACATGATTTAAAATGGAAATATAATCAAACAATCTATGTAGAGATGAACAAATTCACAGAGAACATGAAGTGGAAAATGGAGTTCTACAGCCAAAGTAGAGACCAATGTTATGAAAGGCTCCATGAAATCTGAAAAGGAGTTAGTACATGGATACCAAAAGCTGTTATTGGAGAAGAAAGGATGAGAAAGAGATAGATATGTGTCAATAAAACATGTCAAAAAGCAAAACAGCTTAAAGATGTACTATGAGGAGATACAGGTAATATAAAATCCAGTAAGTACTTGAAAGACACAAGAGCAAAAAAGTACTACAAGACAAGGAAAAAGTGGAAAAAACTATGAAAAAAATATTTTGGACAAGGCAAGAGATAATCCAAAACTTTTCTGCAGATTCATCAGGGGTAATTATCACTTAAAAAGCAGCTCATCAAACTTAGGATTCTAAGGGAAGAACTGTTTAGGATGAGGAAAAGCTATGTGAGCAACTAAATATTAAGTCCAATAGTGTTTTCATGTTGGAGGACTATAGTCCAAACACCAGCAAGATATTATGGGGAAGAGATCTGGGAAAGCCTGAAGTTGCTAGAAAATATATAACCAGGCTATTTGAATCAAATGATCCAATATAAGGCTAATTCTCCTAAGGAAGTTTCTCCGTGAGCTGAAGTGTACACATACATTTGTAAGGTGAGGGGGGGAAGGAAAGGTTTTGGAAACACTGAAGATTGTGTGGAGAGACAGGTCACTGTCTGAGAGGGTGAAAATGTTTAAGTCTGAAGGTACAGTCGTCCCAAAGTTGTCGTATGGATGCAAAGCACAGACTATAGATAAGAATGTACAGAAGGAGGTGGATGTGTTGGAAGTGAAATGTCTGAGGATAACATATATTTTTTTTATGCTGAAGGCTCCAGTCATGGACAAAAGTCCATATTAAGGCTGGGCCTTAATTGAAATATAGAGATTTATGAAATGGAAAAAGAATAGACAAGGGAAAGCATTTACAAATTTTTGAGAAAGTGAAAGGCATGTCTTTTGAAATGTGAAAGGTCATAGTTACTAAGAAAGACACGGAGAGGTAGAGTTCCAAGGCTTCGACATGTAGGGAAAGAAGCAGGTATCAAAACGGCCCACCCTTGAGTTGCCGATGGCCACACGATAATCATGTGACACAGCAGCTTGCCGAGTATTGCATGATCTAGCTAGTGATGGGGGGATACAAGCAGTCAGCTCTCCAGAGCAAAAACCAAAGTAATATTAAAGAAGAGGGAAAGTGATCCAGCAATGCAGCACTGGCAAGGGGGTCAAGTTTGGAAGTTAGCCTGGGACAGTTTTTAAGTCAGACCGCTTTCAATTCAACTTTCAAGTAAGGGAACAGAGCTAGAACTACCCTAAATGTGGGAGCAGTACTTCATTCAAGGATGAATCAATCCCTCGTATAAAGAGAATAATGGTTCAGAAGAGAAGATGTTTCAACACCTAAACAGGACATCCAATGGTGTGAGGAAGGTTGGTCGAGTAAGTAATGATAAGGTAAGAGAGAGGTGTGGTAATAAGATTATGAATGAGAGAGATAAAGTGGGTGTGCTGAAATAGTTTGGACATATAGAGAGAATATGTGAGGAGAAGATGACAAAGTGAATATATGCGGCAAAAGTGGAGAGGAACAAAGAGAAGGGAAAGACCAAACTGGAGATGCAAGGATGAAGTGAAAAACATTTTGAGTGCTCTGGGCCTGAACATGCAGGAGGGTGAAAGGCATGCATATGACTGAGTGAACTGGAGCAATGTGTGATACAAGCATTGACATGCTGTCAATGGACTGGACTAGATCAAAGAATATGATGCACCCAAAGGAAACCACGGAAAGGTCTGTAAGGCCTGGTTCTGGATAAGGGGGCTGTGGTTTTGGTACATTACACATTAAAGCTACAAAATGGAAGTAAGTGAATGAGGCTTTTTCTTCATCTGTTCCTTGTGCTACCTTGCAAACACAGAAAATGACAAAAAAGTATCAAAAATAACTGTTGCTAGAGAAGGATGTAGTGCTAAGGAGAGGAAGAAGACAAATGTTGTGTCTACCTTTTTAACTTTTTCACTGTGGACTGGGAAAACATCCCATTTGCCTCAGTATGGAGAGAGAAAAAGTAAAAAAGTAAAAGAGAAAATTCTCATTTTTACTTTGGCAATGTAAATAATGCTTCTCCCTCATTGCAAAAACAAAGAATCTGACTTTATGCTCTTGATTCTACTACCACTATAAAGCATCAAAGGGGATGAGATGTCAGTGCATCAAGACTGCCAGAGAAACAAGGTTACTACTGCAGTCTTCTTATTTCTGTTACATTAATACACATTTCTGGGTTTGCATTAGCACAAAACAGTATATAAATATCAATTTTGCATGAAATTAATCAATTCTGAACAAAAAAATCCGAATATACTCTACTGGAGTTTGTTCTGCTACATCAACTCAAATTCAATCTACTTCTTCTGAAATCTAAAGAGTAACTAAGCCTAAACATCCTTTGTTATTTCTCATTTGGCAAGGCTCAAGATGACAGCCTCTGCCAACTTCCTGTCACCATGCCAATGCTGCCACAATCTTAAAGGTGTCAAATATAAGCAAGCAAAGGGTGTGAAAGTCAAGACCTATAACAAAATGCAAAGTGGAAAAAGTTGGGGTTTAGGACAAAAGGATTAGAAAGGAAATCAGGAAATCATAATGAACTGTAGGTTAGTCTCCCTTGCAAGCATAGTTTGTATAACAATGGAAAACATAATCAGACAGCATATGGATTGCTACTTCCAAAAGAGAAACTACCAAAGTGAGAGAAATCACAGCTTTAAGGAAAGAAAGGCAAGTGTAACAAATCTTGAATTTCTATGAAAGAGTGAATTCTCTTTTAGACAAAAAATATGGGTATGTAGGATGTACATTTCTTGACCACAAGAAAGCATTCAAAACTGTACCAAAAAGGAGATTAGTTAAGAGGTGTGATCTTCCAAAATCAATTAGGGGTAGACACTTTCAACAAACATAAGATTACCTAAGTGGAAGGGAGCAAAAGATACAGGTTAAAGGAGCATTCTCAAAATGGCTGGGTCACAAGTAACGTGCTACAAGACTCAATTTTGGGACTACCGCTTACTTGATCCATATATCTTTGCAGATGGACTGGACTCTTACATGAACATGAATGCTGATATACCAAGTTAATAGTGGAAATAAGAATTATAAGAATTTTACCATATAACAGGGGAATCTAAAACTCTGATTCTGGTCTGACACATCACTGATAAAATTTAATCAGATTAAATGCAAAATAATGAGGAAGAGTCACAGTAAATGAGGGCACTGGTGCAATTATTATCTAGCAAGATATAAGGTACAGGAATTTGTGTTTCATAGGGACCTGGGAGTTGTCATAGTGCCTAGTCTGTTGACAGCGATAAATGTCTGAAAATGTGCTGAGGAGACAAACTGTCAAGTGGCAAACAGAATCACATTGAAGTACATGGATAAGGAAATGTTTGGTAAATTACTCACAACACAGACCAAAACTAGAATAACCTTTCAAAGTCAGGGCATCATACAAAAAGAAGCTTAAAACTTAACTGAAGGGGTCCAGAAAAGGGTGAAATTGAAAGTGAATTAAAAAGCTAGAGTGAGAGGTTGGGAGCCATCAATCTGCCCACCAAGGAAGAGAGATAAGTTAAGGGTGACTTGATTACAGCTTTTAAGTTTCTAAATAGTTTTGATGATGCTAACAGAGAACAGTTCTTTGTGAGATCCAAAGACAGAGCAACCAAAAGTCACAACATAAAGCTAAACTTGAAGGTTGTTGGAAAGAATGTAAAGAAGTAACTTTTCGATATTAGAGTGGTAGGAGACTGGAATACAGGTACATCCAAGTGATGAAGCTGTGAACGCTGACAATGTACTTTTGTTGCTGATGTTTAATGGATGAGAAAATTTAAGTGATGAGCACCACAAGTGCTGTACTCCCTTCTCATAAGGTAAAAATAAGTAATTTTGATGGTCAACACAAGAGACTTGCTAACTACCACACTAGTGAGACTCAATAATGGTTTACTTCAAGAAGAAACAACGATCATCACTCAGGAGTTCCTGTATTCTCCTACCTGTGTAATATAACACCAGGAGTTGCTGTTACACTGATAAAGGTAAAAAAACAAAATGGTCCACAAAGAGCCTTCACTGATAATGGTAGGAAAACAGCATGGTTCACAAAGAGCCTTCACTGATAATGGTAAGAAAACAGGATGGTCTAAGAGGAGCCTTCTCCAATTCCCTAAGAGACACAGTGCATATTCAGCATCACTCAGGAGTAGCTACTACACTGGCAGGACTATCAGACAGTCACACACAGCTTTCTCCCATTCTTTAACATCCATAAGACACATTAAGGAACACCCAAGAGTTTCTACCACTCTGGTTGGACTACAGGATGACTACACTCAACCTTCTCCCACTCTTTTACACCCAGTAGACACATGAGGCATGCCCTAGTAACGGCTGCCACATCGTTAATCTTATATGATCAACATATAGGAGCATGCATCTTACAGTGCCTACACATCTGCTGCATATCACACTGGTATCTAATATGATGACCATTGAGAAACTTTTGTTTATCATAGTACAGTATCTACAGTGTCTAGACACCCACTGCATAACCTTGGAGTGGCTTCCACACTGAGAAATCTACATAATCCCATGGAGATACTTTTGTTTCTTATAGTATAATACCAGAACAAAGGTACATCTTGGGAGAAGTTACCATATGGGTAAGACTTCTGAAAAACACTCTCTGATCTTATATTTTTAGTAGTCCTCCAGTTCATTTCAAGAATAAGTTGATGATGTCAGAGAATAAACATGACTGATGTAAAATAGACTAGGAAGTATTGGACTTAAGAACCTTAATACCAAAACAATACATCTTCATAAGTTTGATGTAAACTACTGAAATAAAAAAAAAAATTCAACTTGCAAGGCTGAAGTTTTAATAAATACAACTCCTACTGTCATTCTATTGTAGATTGTTGGGTTTATCCTGGCAGGGGATGTGTCACATGCATCAAGAATTGTCAGAGTCCATAGTTCCAAGACTAGGCTTTCTGACTCTGGTGTTCGGAGAAGAATTTCTACGACAAGCGGCTTCCCAACATCTGGCAGGTGACCTCCCAAGCCTCTCTTTGTCTCCTGCTGAATCTCATGAATGTCTTCAATACCCAAGTTGAACTGCAAAGCAGAAGAAGAGGATGATGAATTATCGCACAGATAGGTATTACCTTTTTGATATTTTTTTCTATATATGGAAATCTGATAATTTTGTGAATAAGTTTTTATGTAAAAATGCAGGTTTTGAAGACTGAAAAACCTCTCCTCTTCCTGAAGCATAGCCTCATAAGCAACCTGAGAGAAAGCTTAGCTAACTGTAAGTTAGAACTCCCTAACCTCCTAATTATATAGAATGACCTGATGAGAATTTCTTCCTTCAGTAACCATCCCACTGTGTAACACTGTTTGAGGTGTGGAGTGAGACCCACAGAGGAAAGTGGAAAAAGATACACACTGAAGAAGCAAGTGCAACACTACATGCAGGGTGCAGAGTTAGAGACACAGAGAAAAGTGGGAAACGAGACACACTGAAGATGCAAATGCAACACTCTATGCAATGTGTAGAGTGAGACAAACAGAAAGATGTAAGTGCAACACTCTATTCAAGGTGAAGAGTGAGACAATGAGGAAGATGTAAGTGCAACTCTCTATTCAAGGTGTAGAGTGAGATACACTGAGGAAAGTGAGGTACGCTGAGGAAGGTGGAAAGCACTAAGAAAGGCATAAAGTAATACACACCTGAAAGGTGTAAAGTGACACACTGATGTAGGTGGAAAGTGAGGAAGGAATTTATTGAGACACCCTGAGAAAGGTAAAAAGTGAGATACACAGTGAAGGGTGCAGAGTGAGACACTGTGTAAGGCAAGGAGATGACTGAGAAAGATGTGGAATGAGAAACATACAAGATGTAAAGACTGACAAAATGGGATATGTACATTGAGATGCACTAATCAATAAATAAAATGAAGCACTATGAGAAAGACTGTATTGCAATATGTACATGGCCAAGGATGTGTCATCATTAACAGTTAAAAAAGGAGGACATGTGGTAAGTATTCTCCTCTTATAACCTCAATTCTTCCTGTACCAGAACCTGCATGGCCAACTGGGGCCAATCTGACTACTGTAACACATGACAAACCTTTGCTTCTCCCTTGGCTAAATGTGCCCCATCTAACTACTACATTACAAAGCTTTGCCCCTGCCATGAATGGGCTAATGTAACAACTACAATACTAAGCACTGCCCACCCACAACAATATTTACATGGCTGAATGTGGTAAATCTAACAACTACATTACTAATCTTTGTCCCTCCCATGATAATACCTCCATGGCTAAATGTGACCAACCTACCAATTGTATTACTAGTCTTTGTCCCGCTCATGATAATACCTACATGGCTAAAAGTGGCCAGTATAACCATTACATTACTATGCTTTGCCATTTCCATAATAATAATGTGCTCAGGGGGGGGGGCAGCTGGTGGGATGTCTGATCACTACCTTGTGGAGGCGAAGGTGAAGATTTGAAGAGGTTTTCAAAAAAGAAGAGA
>JAYMFT010222957.1:0-11321 GCA_038088735.1 Panulirus argus | reverse complement strand
AGTGAAGGAAAGGTAGAGCAACAGAAGTTGTTAGAGATGCCCTTAGCTAAAGACCAGAAAGACCTATCAGTGGATGATAAGGAGAGATTATCATACTCCCTTTGAATAAAGGAAAGCTTCACCTCATGCATAACATGCTTGCAGCAATTACAGGTGTTGAAAAAGCTGAATGGTTGTCGGAGCAAGGAGAGTTTTTCCAAGCCCATTATGCCTGATCCCTTGTCTGAATGGCCTCAGAACAGGAACAGCTGAACCATAGATTGGATAAATAATTCGTCTTGGAGGATAAGGGGATAAATGCTTCCATTCCCGCAAGAATAACCTCTGCTATGCCTTTGGCAGAGACAGAAGCATCACCACAAAAGAGACAGTACTTTACTCAAGGAAAGTCAGAAAGAAGTTATGTACATTATTCCAGTCAGCTTTGTTCACATGCCAGTATTTACACTTGGAGGGGGCTGCTGGAGGGGTTGGTGCCATTAGAATAGACACATTTATGAAAGTGTGATCAGATGAACCAATTGGGGGCGAGAATATGTATTTACAGCGGGATGGACTCAAGGTGAAAAACAAACCTAGAATATTAGGAGAGTGGTCACAGCGGTCAGGAATAGAGGCAGCATGGGAGATAATTTGCTCTAAGTCATTGAGAATGGAGAACATGAGGGTTTCAATCCCTCCACTATCTGTATAGGAGGAATTCAACCATTCCCAAAGTTGAGCATTGAAATCCCCGAGGCAGAGGATCTCAGCTTGCGGGATAGAGAATGTCACAGTCTCATGGCGGGAGTTTAGACAGTCAAAGAAGGATATAAAATTTGTTGAATGAGGAGAGCAGTAGAAGAAACAGAGGAAAAGTGAGGTAGTAGGAAGACAGACCTTGAGCCACATAACATCAAAGTTTGGAGACTCAAGGTCCTTGAGGCATGCAAATGGTGTGTTTACTTTGGAGTAAGCATAAACACCACTTTTGAATCGGAATTGTGAGTGGAGGTTATAGTTAGATATGAAAAAGGGACTCATAAGAACATTATTAGACAACTGTGTCTCAGGGAGAAGTAAGATATTAGTAGAGGTACTACTTAGATGGTGCTCAACTGAGGAGAGGTTACTAGAGAGACCACGAATGTTGGTATAGTGAACAGAATAAGAGGTAGGTCTCACAAAGAGGGAAAAAAGTTTGACTATGAGGTAAATGAGAAAGTTAAACAAACACAGGTGAGACAAGTCTTAAAGATGACATATAATGTTGGTAACTACAGAGATCTCAACAATTTCTAAGCTAACAAGGATTGGGAAATGGATTTCAGAAGCCAGTGACCAGGGCATTGTGGTGATAGGTTCAGTGAAATTACAACAGAGTAGGAACATTGGTCCCTTTAGCCTTAAATATGGAAGTAATGTCAGGAAAGAGCAAAGAAGAGTTTAATAAAAGATGTAATAAAGCAAAGGAGCTACAAGATGTGCATTGAAGATATAGGCAACACTCCAGCCAGCTAACTTCTGACAGAGAAAGAGAGAAAGGTATATCTAGGTAGGAAAGGATGAGTAAAGAAACTTTGAGAGTACTGTTGTGGACAAGGCAGGAGAAAATCCAAAACTTTACTATAATTTCATCAGGAATAAACTGTCAGTTAACGAGCAGCTACTCAGGCTAAGGGTTCATAGAGAAAAAATGAAGAGGATGATGTAAGGATATGTCCAAAAGTATTTTTCACAGTGGAAGACACTGTAGCCCCATCACCAGTGAGTTGGAAAGGAGTGGAGTTATTTCAAGAAAATAATGAAATGTCTAAAAATAATCGAATGTCTTGACTCATTCAAGGTTCACGGTCCTGATGATTCACTGTATTTTTTTGAAGATGTATGCAGATTCATATGACAAACCTCTTAAAATACAGTTCAAGACATTGCTGGTAATAGGAACAGGTACTGAACCACTGATTGGTCTTACTGACAAATGTAGTCTGTAAAGCTCTGAAAAAGATAAAATCAGAAAGTAAATGGATGACTTTCTACAGAGGAGAAATTATCCAAGTGAGAGACTGCACAGTTTGAGGGAAAGGATGTCATGTATAACAAACCTCTTGGATTTCTACAAAAGAGTAAACTTTGTCTTAGATAACATTGAAATCTATGTGAATTGCTTGTATCTAGACTGCCATAAAGCATTTGACACTGTAACACATGGTTGGCTGATTAAGAAGCTTGATAACCAATCAGGAATATAAAGACTAATTCCCTCAATGGATTGAAGATTATCAAAGTGAAAGAGAAAATGTAGCATATGAGAGGAAACTTCTCAAAACAGGTCACGGTCATCAGCAGAATGCCACAGGGTTCTGTTCTGGGACAATTACTCTTCTTGGTATAAGTAAATGAACTGCCTGAAATTATGGATTCCGACCTGAATATGTCTGCAAATGATGCAAACGGCTATGAAAGAAGTGAAAATCATAGAGGATTGTATCGTCTTACATAGGGGCCTTGAGGTACTCCAAAACTTGTTGACAAAATTCAATCAGAATAAATGTATAGTAATGAGGATATGATTATCATGTAGCAGGAAAAAGCTGCAAGAATCTATGTGTGAGAAAGACTTGGTAGTTGGTATAATCCCTAACTTGTCGCCATAGATCCACTGGACAAGAACAGTTAAGAGACCATCTGTCTGCTTGCAAATATTAGAACAGGATTTAAATGTATGGATAAGAGAGTACGTAACAAGCTCTTCACATCATACATATGGCCAAAACTAGAATACCCTTCTTAGTTATTGTTGCTACATCTAAAGATGCAGAAAGAACTAACTGAGGTCTAGTGGAGAGCAACAAAGGTGGTAACAGAAATAAGACAGCAGAGTTACCTTGCAAAAGAGAAGAGTGAAAGTTGACCTGATCACAACCTATGTTTTTAAAACAGATCAATAATGCAGCAAATGAACAGTTCTTTGAAAGATGTAGGAATAGAACAACCAGAGGACATAACAAGAAAGTAACCAAGTGGCTTTTTTTAAAAGGTAAGTACTTTTATAGTATAAGAATAGTGGATAAATGTAATAAAATGACTGAAGACATGGTTAACACAGAGAACATCAAAAATTTAAGATGCATGATTGTTCAAGAGATGAGTCTTTACAAGTGTAAAACTCCTTCCTGTACAGTAGAAATATATAAAAGCACCAAAACAAAGGAGATATATGTAAATGCACCAAAATAAAGGAGCCTGGGGATTCAGCAAACTTGTAGATATAATAATATGCATTGTTAGAGACAGCAACTAGGAAAATTTATGGCCTAGTAGGAGATAGTTTAGAAAACTGCAGGGAATACATACTTAGTGCTTGTTAGTTAAAGCAAAGAAAGTAGAGAAAGCCAGTGACACAAAGGTTGATAAATCAAAACTATTGGAATTAGAGATTAATAAACTGGGAAGTTGTGTGACAAACATCATTCATACTTTTTGGACTGGATGATCATAAACAAGTTAGAAAAAGAAGGGAGATAAAGAAAGAATTCTCTTTTAAGAGATTACTGAAGGAAGTGACATTGCCAGACAAAATTCCAGAAATAGAGGTGAAAAAAGAATTGATGGTTATAATCAAGACATAAGAGGTTGTCCAATTATGATCATCTTTGCCTCAGAATCTTATATTTATCTTTAAATTTTCCAGGACCCTTTTCTTGAAAGGGTATTGCAGGTCCAAGGCTGAACTACCTCCAGTAGCAGGAAATAGGTTAACCTCCTTTGGAGTGAGAATTTCTTCAATGCATCTGTACTCCCTTTCATCAAGAGATAATAATAAAGCCTTGCCGAAGATGACTTTTCACTATTTGTATAACCACAAACAGGCAGAATCCAGCAGGGATTGAAAAAGAAGGCAAAAGAGAGACAGGGTGGAGAGCAATGGCAATTTCAGGGAGAAGAAAATGTCTGTGCAGGAGGAGAGAAGTGAGAAGAACAAGAGAACAAGTGGAAGAATCAGTGACGGTAGCAGACTGGGAAGCGGTAACAGGCATAGAAGACATGAAAAAGAGAATGAGTGAGTATTTGGAATGACTGTGAAACATGTTAGATGATAGGGTGGTATAGTGGGGTGTTTGGGATGTAGAGGAACACAGAGTATGAGACCCAAGGCAAATGATTAGGAGGAAAGAGAAGAGGCGGTGAATGCCTTTCATAAAATGAAGCATGGTAAAGTGGCTGGAGTGAATGGAATTACAATCAAATATCACAAGAAAGGGGATGAAAGTGCTGTTGGCTGGTTGGTTATAATTTTCAATGTATGCATGGCTCAAGGTGAGGTCCCAGAGAACAGACAGAATGGCTGTATAGTGTTATTGTCTAGGCCAATGGGATTAAAGAGAAATTTTCAAACTACAGAGATATTAGTTTGTTGAGTATACCTGGAAAGTTGTATGAGTTAGTGGTGATTGAGAGGGTGATGGCAAGTACAGATGAGAGAGAGAGAGAGAGAGAGATAGAGAGAGAGAGAGAGAGAGAGGGGGGGGGGGAATATTGTGGATTTAGGAGTGGTAGCAGATGTGAGGATCAGGGGTTTGCTTTGAAGAATACAGGGTGAGAAGTACTTAAAAAGATGCAACTGTATGTGGCATTTATGGATGTGGAGCTGACAGGATTGATAGGAGGTGCTTAGTGGAAGGTGGCACAAATATACTGTATGGTAAGAGTGCTACTGCAAGCACTGAGTTTTTATCAAGAGAGTAAAGCATGTGTGCTGATAGGATGAGAGAAGCGTGAGCGATTCTAAGTAAAGGTGGGTCTGCATCAGGGATAAGTGATGGCACTATGGCTGTAAACTTTTTATGAATGGGGAGGTGAGGTAGGTAAATGAGGGTTCTGGAAAGGGGCAGTTCTACAGTCAGTTGTGTGTGTGTGTGTGGGGGGGGGGGGGGAACTGGGAGGGGGGTGAGTTGCTGTTTACAGATGACATGCCTAAAATGAGAAACTGCAAAAGCTGGTGCATAAGTTTCGGAGTGTTACCATCAACATTCATTTCACTAGATAATCTGTAATGAACCACCAATTTTTCCTGAACTTTATGATGCTCACCAGTATTGCCTTCCTTACGATCATAGAGTGAAACATCAAACTCTAAATCCCACTCTACTCTTCTAAATCAACTTTACTAAATGTAAAGACTGCACTAATACCAATTTCGTCTAATTACATTACGAAAGAGTAGCAGAGCTAAATTGGTACATTACCTATTCATTTTTCAGAATAAAAATTGGGTAACTGTCTAGTTTCTTGCCCCACTTTATTACTCAGTTTATGAACTTCAACTTTGGAGGAAAATATTTTTCAAAACTGATATTCTTAAAATATCTATTACAGCATGCAAAGATGAAATTTACTTTTCAACTAAAAAACTTGGTAAAGTTCCACTTTAGGGGTACCTCAGTAATAATTTATGGATCTGGATGAAATACATAACAGTAGACTTCTCATACTTAGTGTAAGCAATTCATAATAGGGGGAGCATGGTTCGAGGCACTACCATTTTCCCCAACCAAAAGTAATAGAAGTGCTCTGATTAGATTAAATGTGTATTAGAAGTCTGAGACACAATTGTAAACCATTAGAGTCTACAAAAACTTTACCTGAAGGCCAGGATTTTCCTTTGTATTCAATGTTAAAGTCGAAATATACCAAGGACACTGTCCTCTTCCTTCAGCCATATCTGCTGTATATGGATGAAGTTAACACATTCACTAACTATGCTATACCTGAATTAAAATATCATAACATTCATTTCTTTTTCAAAAACACTTAAAACATAACATATTTAATAGGCAAAGTTCTCAAAAGGTTTGTTAATTTCTAAAAGTGTTTCCCTTAACTTTATCCCACATTTTTCCAGAACCCCATAGCACTCCCTACTAGATAATGATAATAATCTATTACTGTATGATGAAAAACAATGATCCATGTTACATTCCCATCAACATCAATTCCACTAACTGATATACATTTCTTTCAAGTCCAAAACTTATTTCTACAGTGTCTCTAAACTGGAACTTTATGGAAAACTAAAGTCCAGCAAGAATCATCAGAAAGCCCTGGCCCATAACTCCGTTTCTTCTAAATGCTGTTTTGAGTAATGACCCAATCTCCAGGTTTATCTTCATTTTTTATGCCTATTATTAATGTTTCAATGTTTACCTTCTCTTCATTATTCTTCTTTCATTACAATTTAGGAGCCTATTTTACAATTCTTTGTTTTCCAATGTGACAAACTAATTTTAATTTCAAATTAGCAGAAGCAACCCTTTGGCATGCATAGCCTAAAGTTACTCATACTTTCAGCAATTTGAATGATTTGCAAGAAGATGGCTAGCTAGTGTCTAAGCTTCTCCTTCAATATTTTCCAAATACCATCCACCTAAAGGTTATGTTGAAAAAGGTTTGGAGGGTATTAGGTAAGGATGATTAGTTTAACTGTTTTAACCTACCACTTTCCTTGCCCTTCAAAGTGGCAAAGGTAAGAGATCTCTGATGATGTCTCCAGCTGGACTTTGTACACTTTTCCCTTGAATATTAAGAATTCTTGTTAATCGAAAGTTATCAAGATATCAAGATAATTGCAATAATTTCTCTTTCATAGATATTATGAAATCAGAAAACTAACAAGAGCAAAGTCAACGACTATCAGTCCTTTCTGAAATACTGTTCCTCTTCCAATGGACCAGCCCAACTCCACAAGTGGTGATGCATGGAAAGTATGTCGCAGACTGCTTATACTTTTCGTCGGACTTCTCTGACACTATCCTGAAGTTCATTCTCCTTAGAATTGCATTAATAACTAAAATCATAAAATTATTGGCAAATAGTATTAAGAGAAACATTTGTCGATATCTACTAGAAACTCGACAAAGACGTCCGCTTTGCACACCTCCCGAGTTAGGCCAAGCACCAAGCACATCTTTACTGTGTCATGGTTCAGTGATAACAGGTCGGTTTGATCTAACAACCATTATGTATAACGTGCTATAAACCTGACATTCATTCATTTTATTACAGGTGGGGATTTCATACGCCCGAAACATATCCCTCTTGCCATCTGGACATTTGTTTACATCCAACATGGCGAGCACAGTCGTAATCAACGGGCCGCGGACACATTTCGTCGCCGTAAAACACCTTCTTCTCGGCCAAAGAGAGGATCATTAACACTAAGGACATTCTGAAAAGTACATCTTCTTTTTGTGTGTGTCTTATCAAGCTCTGTAAAAGATAATGGTGAAAACATACCGATGAATAGGACAGAGAACAGAATATTCTTGCTGGCCTTGATGCTATACGAGAATTCATTACAAGAAAAACTTTCACTTATATCTCTCATCTTGGTAAGATCTTACAATAAAGACAGGTTATTTTTCAAACTATGTATTCCTATATGTTTGATCATTTAAACATGAAAAGATATCAGTATTATAATTCAGAACTCAAACTGGCTTAGCCCGGGCGTTTCGAAACAATTCAGGAAAAATTGCTTTTCTTAATAATCGTATATATCTCGTCGAAGTTCACATTTGCCGTACCTTTCTTTATTTCTTTATACTTCAAGTTACAGATCAAATCAAATGTTACATTTACATCAAACTTATCCGATCTCTGAAACGAAATACAGTAATTAATATCACTTGAACAGCCATGACCCTATGCCTATGAGCCAGTCTCATTCAGAGATGAGTAGTGCAGCAGTGTATGGAGCAGTACAACTGTTGTAAGAAAATAAGTCACCATGGGTATGTAATGCGTTCTATTGCACCGAAATAAAAGTATTTACCAAACGATGACTAAACAGCGTATAGAAATGTTTATATGTGATAATTAGCACCCGTATATTGCTCCACGCGCTTAGCCAGGATTTGATCGGTGGGGTTGAACAATGAAAACCCTAAGACAATAACGAAAAGCTCGAGATATTATTGACCACATTGTATCTTTAGACATCTTAGCGGTTTTCAGTTCTTTGGATACTAGAATTACTCAATAACGTTAATCAAATACTCACAAAACTGAATATAGCTGTTGCAAGTGAGTTTATAACGAGTCCAGCGACAAGTTCTGAAAGAATACAGATTTAAAGTGGAGAGCATAAAACAGCTGATAACAATAGTCAAGGAATTTGATAACATAAAACGGCAGATAACAGCAATCATGGAAGTTCTGCTTGATGAAAGAAACTGATATGCTTTTGCAGATGAAGAAAATTTCATTTTGTTAACTTTGTCATTGTTTTAGGAAGGTCACATAACTGACAAGGTTATTTCATTGGTCATCAGTGTAAATCACTGTAATATTAACAGAAACATATATATGAATAGATTTTTTTCCCTTCGTGGACCTAAAGATATTAGAATTAGTGTAAGAACATAATAAAATGCTTTTACAAGCAGTTTACTGAAACAATTATAAAAAGTGATTCTCCACCATGCATGGAGCCCTGACCACATCTCAATAATCCTACACCCACACACTAACCCTGACCACAACACAATACTACTTCACCCCCACACGAACCCTGACCACAAGACACTACTACTTCACCTCCACACGAAGCCCTACCAAAAAACAATACTCCTTCACTCACAAAGCCCTACGCATTAAACACTACCTCTCCATCCACACACAAAGCCCTGCCTACAATATAATACCCCTCCTCACAAACTTTACCCATAAAAGAAACCTC
The DNA here is from genome assembly GCA_038088735.1 of Panulirus argus. Lineage (NCBI taxonomy): Eukaryota > Metazoa > Arthropoda > Malacostraca > Decapoda > Palinuridae > Panulirus > Panulirus argus. The sequence goes on along the minus strand of JAYMFT010222957.1, from coordinate 2,602 downwards.
CACTCACACACAATGCCTTCCCATAACACAATACCCCTCCACCCACACATATAAGGCCTTATCCGTAATACAACACCCCTCCACCCACACAAGCAAGTCCTTGCCATATAACAGTACCTTTCCAGCCACACGCCAAGCACTGCCCATAAAACAATACCCCTCCACCTACACACTTAGCTCTACCCAGACCACAGTACTCTACCTAAACACGAATCCTTATCCACAAAACAATACCCTTCCATCCTCACCTGAAGCTTTGCCACAAAGTAATCTCTACACTTATAAGGACACCCTACCTACACAACATGATACTGCTCACACTCCTAAATAATATAGAAACTTCCTCATATAACGCTACATAAGCATAAACCAAAAGCACACACCATGACACATAACCGCCTCAAAAACAAGCCACACAACACAGACCAACAGACCAACCCAAACCCACCGCTTATACAAGCGACACACGAGACAATCCACCCACTCAGCTCAACACCTTAGGTACGCACAAAATAATCTACTTGAAACATTTTGGTCTCCTGTGCCAGCACATCAATATTCTGCGTCACTATTTTCTTCACAAGAATACAGCAAACTTCTGGAAACTGGCAAAACATTTAGCAATCCTGAAACCTGTCAGACCATCTAACCTTCTATCCGATATCTCTATATTCATGAAAGGCTGATCTATTTGAGGAATCAAGGTACACATCCCACTTTCCCCAGAGAAAAAGACATGGACTTAGCCCCAAATACTCCACCAGCACTCTACATATCACAGATTGCAGCAGCGGATGCTACCCAAACCCCCATCGTGCACCTTACTGATCACCAGACATAGAGAAATTAGCTGGCACAGTACCCCAACACATGCCCATCGTCAACATAACCACCACCATACTTACAATAATACAACCTCGTAAATTTACAGTTTCCTGTAAGCAGTTTCCAAACGCAGTTCTATTCCCCACTTCATCCCTTATACAAGGCCTTCCATCGCCTCCCCAGACTGTAAAATCCGCTTCCGTTGCGTTACAACATACAGACACAGCGCAAGCCGCGCATATCTCCAAAATTAACATAAAATATCCATCAAAAATCCTGTTACCCCACTGACACCAGTAAACAGTGTTCGAAATCGGGAAATCTATCTTGGGGAAGGAGGTGTCAGAATTTGACTCGTAGACTCACTGTGTCGCTCGAGTACACGTAGCCCATATATATGGGTTTAAACATAACTGGCAGCATAAGAAGACAAAGCAAAACCAAAATAATATCATCTAGTCCATGACTTTGATCAGACCAGCCACAAAATAATGTCTGGTTCGACAACAATGAATAATGATTTGTAATCTCTACTCCTGGCACTGAAGGTGCTACTTTGTATCTCTCTTGCCCATTCTTCCCTGAACGTTTCGTTTGCGACCAGTAGTTGCTTTACACGGGTTGCCTTGCTAGTTTTTGTCGCACCATCGTGGACCGAATCAAAAATGAATTTCGAACTTCCCTCTTTGGTAGGCAGCAAGCTGCTGACAGTTGCCAAACTTTTGTCTTCTAATTTCGCTAAAATGGGGATAAGAATGTTCCAATACGAACAAGTTTCACTCTCGCTAATTTTTAGCTGAGATTTGTCTTTAAGCTTCTACACAGGTTTCATATAAATTCAAACTTGAAAGCTTTAGACATAGAAAATTAACAGATTGCAAATGGATATCGATGAATTTTTACGGGATTCACCCTGAGTCCTCTTCAACAGCACATTTCCATAGGTTCCAAGTGGATATGGGAGGGTCAACCCTCTCCCCTCCCGATTTCGAACCCTGTCAACAGACACAAATTAGATATACAACCAAATGTCGAAATTTCTTTGCGTCCGAACAACTGTTGCGTTTATACAAAGGACTGATCCGTCCTTGTATGGAGTACTACTTTCGCTTCTGGGGTGGTTTTAGCTCTGCATCCTTACTTCTTGACAGTTGGTCGAAAGCGGTCCGACTTATAAACTCTGCCAGGCTAACTTTAAAACTTGACCCGCTTGCCCCACGCCAAAAAGTTGGTTCACCTTCCCTCTTCTATAGATATCAATTTCGTTTTGATTCCGAGAGCTGGCTGCTTCTCTCTCTCTCTCTCTCTCTCTCTCTCTCTCTCTCTCTCTCTCTCTCTCTCTCTCTCCCAATACTAGTTAGACCACGCAATACTCGGCAAGCTGCTCCGTCACATGATTACTGTGTGGCTGTTGGCAACTCAAGGATAGCCCATTTTGATAACTGTTTCTTTCCCTACACGTCGAGGCTTTGGAAGTCTCTACCTTCCCATGTCTTTTCCAGTAACTATGACCTGGCACATTTTAAAAGACAAATTTTTTTCTTTCCTCTAAATTCGTAAATACTTTTCCTTGTCTTTTCTTTTTTCCTTTCATTAACCTCTTTACATTTCAATAATGGCCGCCCAGCCTTGACGTGCGTTTGTCCGTGACTGGAGCCTCCAACATAAAAAAAAGTACACACACACACACACACACACACACACACACACACACACACAAACACACACACACACACACACAAACACACACCCACACACACACACACACACAAAAACA
>JAYMFT010222946.1:0-11321 GCA_038088735.1 Panulirus argus | reverse complement strand
ATTATCAAGTTTGAAATCGGTAATATTTTTGGCGACTCTAATATTCACCAACATTACATGCAACTTTGAAAGTTAACTCAAAAGTAATTTGTCGGTTATCACTTGTATCAATTTTTTATCCTGCTCAACATTATCAACGAGATCCTCATTTGTGTCAGAACTCATTATAATGTATTCTCGTTCCGAGTAAATTTCTCGACTAATGGATTAGGGCGGTATCAAGCAAATTTAGGTAGAGTCCAATCATGAAAGTAATGGAAAGGAATCCCCTTCTCTTAGATACTAGTATGATAAAAGTTATGACATCATTTAAATTCTAAGATGTGTACCTGGTAATCCATTATTACAGATGTGTAAAATGAGTTAAGCCACGGGTCATCTACCCTCCTCATCGACCAGCAGCCTAATTTTACCAGTTGATCTGATGAATTTCGCCCCATCTACCTGACGAGGTGCCTGTGCAAAACTTTTGAGAGGATGGTGCTCAGTAAACTACTACACAGAATCAAAAAGCATATTTCAACTAATGTTAATGTTTTCACACGTGGCAAAAGTGTACATAACTGTATCGCTAAAAGTTCATATGGACAAGAGGCATAACTACACCAGTTTTCTTGACCTAAATGCCGCATTTGATATTGCCAATAGGCAAGTTACTTTAATATAAGTTAACAAAATTGGATACAGATGGCCGGCTCCTGCACTGGATACTCGGCTATCTTTCTAATAGAAAGTCAACTGTGTTGTTTCAAGGCTACAAAAGTGATGTTAAAGACATGCTACTTGACACTCCTCAAAGTAGGGTACTTAGCCCCACTTTCTTTACTGTACTAATCAGTACATTACTGATATCGACAATGTACAGATAGACTCAGAGCTCTTATATCTATTGCAGGGTACAATCCTAATAATAGTGCAAATATCAAAATTGTTAAAATGATGAACTTAGCTTATATTACGTCTCTAATTGATTATCAAACACCAGTTTTGATCCTACACAACAGCAAAGGTATCAACATACTTAAAGAAATGCAAAATGAAGTCTTAAGAATCATATTTGATTTCCCGAAATCCACTAAAGTACTCAACATGCAGAAAGAACTTGGTATTCCTATTAGTGAAGACAGAGTACTTGATAGCAATCTTATGATAGGACTGAAACTTCTGTGTGGTGATCCAGATGGTGTTGTCTGTAAAGAATCGTTAAACCATGTATGCCATGGCACAAGTGAATCTAAATGGATCCAAATAACAGCCAACCACATGACAATATTTGGAGTACATATTTGAATAAGATTAGGAAGCAGCAGCAATTCCTACCTGCCTAGCAGATAACTCCATTTGACGTCACTATACCTACTTATCCACCCAAGAATTTAATTACTTATAATCTTCCCATTCAACACAGCTAAAACCAGTGCTCTGAACATACAAAGAAACTCCAGACTGAAGATAACATAGCTCAGTGCATCGATACTGACGGTTCTTGTGATTCTGCCACTGGGAGGGCAGGCAGTGCTGCCTTTGTGATCCAGCCTATTGGTAATAGATTAGAGAAAAGTGCTAGAATAAACAACTGGGCGTTTACTCTACAAACTGAACTGTTTGCCATACTTATCGCTCTTGAGCACGTAGAAATCTCTGCTACAGACAGTTTAATTATACTACACAAATGTGGAGAATACTACACAAGTGGAGGAAGTACTACACAAGTGGAAAGAATACCACACAAATAGAGAAGGTACTATAAAAGGGGAGGGAGTACTAAACAAGTTGAGGGAGAACTACACAAGTGGAAAGAGTACTACACAAGGAGAGAGAGTACTACACAAGTTGAGGGAGTGCTACACAAGTGGGAAAGGTCCTACACAAGTGGAGGGAGCACTACACAAGTGGAGAAGGTACTACATAAGTGATGAGAGTACTACATAAGTAGAGAAGATATTACATAAGTGGTGGGAGTACTACATAACTGGAGGGAATACTAAACAAGTGGAGAAGGTAGTAGAGACGAGAAGTTCCTACACAACTGGAGGAAGAACTACAAATGTGAATGGAGTTCTACACAAGTGGAGGGAGTACTACACAAGTGGAGGGGGTATAACACAAGGGTAGAGAGTACTAAACAGGTGGAGAAGGTACTACAGAAGTGAAAGGAGTACGACACAAGTAGAGAGAGTACTATACAAGTGTTGGGAGTGGGAGTAATACACAAGTAGAAAAGGTTCTATACAAGTGAAGGAAGTACAACACAAGTGGAAAGAGTGCTAAACAAGTGGAGAGAGTACTGCACAAATGGAGAGAGCACTACAAAAGTGGAGAAGGTGTTAAACAAGTGGAGAAGGTACAACACAAGTAGAGGGCGTACTACACAAGCTGGGAAGGTACAACACAAGCGGAGAGAGTACTACACAAGTGGAAGGAATACTACACAAGTGGAGAGTGTACTATACAAGTGAGGGGAGTACTACACATGTGGAGACAGTACTACACAAGTGGAATGAATACCACAAGTGGAAGGAATACTACACAAGTAGAAAGAGTACTACACAAGTGGGGAAGGTACTAAACTACTGGAGAAAGTACTGCACAAGTGGAAGAGTACTACAAACGTGGAGGGAGTACTACACAAAAGGAGAGAGTGCTACAAAAGTGGAGAAGGTACTACACGAGAGGAAAAGGTACCACATAAGAGGAGAAGGTACTACACAAGTGGAGGGAGTACTACACAAGTGGAGGGAGAACTACACATAAGGTGAGAATACTACAAACGTGAAGGGAGTACTATAAAAGTGGAGAAGATACTTCACAAGAGAAGGTACTACAAAAGTGGAGGGAGTACTACACAAGTGGAAAAAGTACTACATAAGTGAAGAGAGTACTACACAAGTGGATAAGGTACTACACAAGTGTGGAGAATACTACACAAGTGGAGATGGTACTACACATGTTGGGAAGGTATTACACAAGTGGAGGAGGTACTGCAGAAGTGGAGAGAGTACTACACAAGTGGAGAAGGTACTACAAAAGTGGAGGGAGTACTAAACAAGTTGAGGGAGTACTACACAAGAGAAAAGAGTACTAAACAAGTGGAGAGAGTACTACACGTTAAGGGAATGCTACACAAGAGGGGAAAATACTACACAAGTAGAGAGAGTACTAAGCAAGTGGAGAAGGTACTACAAAAGTGGAGGAGTACTAAATAAGATGAGGGAGTACTAGACAAGTTGAGGGAGTGCTATGCAAGTGAGGAACGTACTACACAAGTGGAGAGAGTACTACACAAGTGGAGAATATACTACAAAAAGTGGAGTGAATACCATACAAATGGAGGGAGTACTACATAAGCAGAGAGTGTACTATACGATTGGGAAAGGTAATACACTAGTGGAGAAGGTACTACACAGGTGGAGGAGTAATACTCAGGTGGAGTGAGTACCAAACAAGTAATGGGGGTACTACAGAAGTACACAAGTGGAGAGAGTACTGGGAAATTTGAAAAGACGCTAAACAAGTGGAGAAGGTACTGCACGTGGAAAAGGCACTACACAACTTGACAGAGTACTAAACAAGTGGAGAGAGCACTACACAAATTGAGATAGTACTACACAAGTGGAGGGAGCACTAAACAAGTGTACAGAGTACTTCACAATTGGAGAAGGAACTACATAAGTGGGGGGAGTACTACACAAGTCGACGGAATACTACACAGGTGGAGAAGGTGCTACAAAAGAAAAGATACTACACAAGTGGAGGGAGCACTATACAAATGGAGGGAGTACTACACAAGTGGAAAGAGTACTACACAAGTGGAGAACATACTACATAAGTGGAGGGAGCACTAAACAAGTGTAGAGAGTACTACACAACTAGAAAAGGTACTACACATGTGGAGAAGGTACTATACAAGTGGAGGGAGTACTACACAAGTGGAGAGAGTACTACAAAAGTGGAAAGGGTACTACAAAAGTGGAGGGAGTACTACATAAGTGGCGGGGTACTATACAAGTACAAAGAGTAATACACAAGTGGAGAAGGTACTACACAAGTGGTGGGAGTACTACATAAGTGGAAAAGGTACTGCACAATTAGAGGGAGTACTACACAAGTGGAGAGAGTACTAAACAAGTGGAGGGAGCACTAAACAAGTGTACAATGTACTGCACAAGTGGAGAGAGTACTAAACAAATGGAGAATGTACTACAAAAGTGGAGAGAGTACAACAAAGGTGGAGAGTACTACACAAGTGGAGGGAGAACTACAAAAGTGGCGAAGGTACTACACAAGTGGAGGAAGTACTACAAAAGTGGAAAGAGTACTACACACGTGGAGAGGACTACACAAGTGGAGAGAACTATACAAGGGGAGGAGATACTACACAAGTGGAGTAGTAGCACAGAAGAGAACTTACTGCACAACTGGAGGGAGTACCACAAAAGTGGATACTACACAAGTGGAGGGAGTAATATACAAGTGGAGAAGGTACTAAACAAGTGGAGAAGGAACAACAGAAGTGGAAAGAGTACTACACAAGCGGGGAAGGTACTACATAAATGGAGGGAGTACTACACAAGTGGAAGGGGTATTATACAAGGGGAGAGAGTTCTAAACAAGTGGAAAGGTACTACACAAGTGGAAAAGGTACTACTCAAGTGAAGAGAGTACGACACAAAAGGAGAGAGTACTACACAAGTGGTGGGAATAATACACAAGTGGAGGAGATACTACACAAGTGAAGGGAGTACGACACAAGTGAAGTGAGTACTAAACAAGTGGCGAGATTACTACACAAGCGGAGAGAGCACTATAAAAGTGGAAGAGGTACAACACAAGTAGAGGGAGCACTACACAAGCAGGGTAGGTACTGCACAAGTGGAAAAGGTACAACAAAAGTGGAAAGAGTACTACAAAAGCAAGGAAGGTACATCACAAGTGGAGAGAGTACTACACAAGTAGAGACAGTACTACACAAGTGGCAGGAATACTACACAAGCAGAAGGAATACTATAAAAGTGAAGAGAGTACTACACAAGTGAAGGGAGAAATACACAAGTGGAAAGAGTACTACATAAGAGGGAAAGGTACTACACAACTGGAGAAGGTCCTATACAAGTGGAGGGAGGAATACACAAGTGGAAAGTACTACAAAAGTGGAGAAGGTACTACACAAGAGAAGGTACTACACAAGTGGAGGGAGTACAACACAAGTGGAGGGATAAATACACAAGTGGAGGGAGTCCTAAACATGTAGTGAGAATATTACAAACGTGAAGGGAGTACTACACAAGTGAAGAGAGTACTACAAAAGTGGAGAAGATGCTACACAAAAGAAGGCACTATACAAGTGGACGGAGTACTAAACAAGTGGAAAGAATACTACACAAGTGAAGAGAGCACTACACAAGTAGATAAGGTCCTACAAAAGTGGAGGGAATACTACACAAGTGTGGAGAATACTACACAAGTGGAGATGGTACTGCACATGTTGGGAAGGTACTACATAAGTGGAGGAAGTACTACATAAATGAAGAGAATACCACACAAGTGGAGAAGGTACTTCAAAAGAGGAGGAGTACTAAACAAGTTGAGGGAGTACTACACAAGTGGAAAGCACTACACAAGTGGAGAGAGTACTACACAAGTTGAGGGAGTGCTACCACAAGTGGGGAAGGTACTACACAAGTGGAGGGAGCACTACCTAAGTGGAGAAGGTACTACACAAGTGATGAGAGTACTACATAAGTGAAGAATGTTCTACTCAAGTGGAAGGAGTACTATACAAGTGGAGAATGTACTATACAAGTGGAAAAGATACTACGTGGAGAAAGTGCTAAACAAGTGGAGAAGGTACTGCACATGTGGTGGAAGTACTACATAATTAGAGGGAATACTACACAAGTGGAGAAGGTAGTGCAGAAGAGAACTTACCACACAACTGGAGGGAAACTACAAAAGTGGATTAAGTACTACACAAGTGCAGAAGGTACTACACAAGTGGAGAAGGTACTTAAAAAGTGGAGAAGGAACAACAAAGTGGAAAGAGTACTACACAAACAGGGAAGGTACTTCACAAGTGGAGGGAGTACTACACAAGTGGAGGGGGTATTACACATGGGGAGAGAGTACTAAACAAGTGGAGAAGATACTACACAAGTGGAGAAGGTACTGCACAAGTGAAGGGAGTACGACACAAGTGGAGAGAGTACTACAAAAGTGGTGGGAGTAATACACAAGTGGAGAAGGTACTACACAAGTGAAGGGAGTACGACACCAGTGGAATGAGTACTAGAAAAGTGGAGAGAGAGTACTACACAAGTGGAGAGAGCACTACAAAAGTGCATAAGGTGCTAAACAAGTGTAGAAGGTACAATACAAGTGGAGGGAGTACTACACAAGCAGGGAAGGTACTACACAAGTGGAAAAGGTACAACATAAGTGGAGAGAGTGCTACACAAGCAGGGAAGGTACATCAAAGTGGAGATAGTACTACATAAGTGGAAGAAATACTACACTAGTGGAAGGAATACTACAGAAGAGGAGAGAATACTACACAAGTGAAGGGAGTAATACACAAATGGAAAGAGTAGTACACAAGTGGGGAAGGTACTACACATCTGGAGAAGGTGCTACACAAGTGGAGGGAGTATTAAACAAATGGAGAGAGTACTACAAACGTGGAGGGAGTACCACACAAATGGAGAGTACTAAAAAAGTGAAGAAGGTACTACACAAGAGAAGGTACTAAACAAGTGGAAAGAATACTACACAAGTGGATGAGGTACTACACAAGTGGAGGGAATACTACACAAGTGGAGTAGGTACTACGCAAGTGTGGAGAACACTACACATGTGAAGATGGCACTACACATTTTGGGAAGGAACTACACAAGTGGAGGAAGTACTACACAAGTGGAGGGAGTACTACACAAGTGGAGAAGGAACAAAAGTGGAAAGAGTACTACAAAAGCAGGGAAGGTATTACTCAAGTGGAGAATGTACAACAAAAGTGGAGAGAGTACTATACAAGTGGAAAGAGTACTACACAAATGAAGAAGGTACTACACAAGTGATGGGAGTACTACATAGGTGGAGAAGGTACTACACAAGTGGAGGGAGAACTACAAGTGGAGAAGGTACTACACAAGTGGAGGGAGTACTACACAAGTAGAGAAGGTACTACCCAAGCGGAGAGAGTACTACACAAATGGAGAAGGTACTACAATGTGGATGGAGTACTAAGAAAGTGGAGTAGGTACTACACACGTTTAAGGAATAGTACAAAAGTGGAGAAGGTAATACACAAGTGGAGGTAGTACTACACAAGTGGAGAAGGTACTACACAAGTGAAGTAGGTTCTACACAAGTGGGGATAGTAATACACAAGTGGGAAAGGTACTACACAAGAGGAGAAGGCCCTAAACAAGTGGAGTGAGCACTACACAAGTGGAGAGAGTACAATCCAAGTGGGGGAGTACTACACAAGTGGAGAGTGTACTACACAATTGGGGAAGGTACTACACAAGTGGAGAAGGGACAACACAATTGGAGGGAGCACTAAAGAATTGTAGAGATTATTACACAAGTGGAGGGAGTACTACACAAGTGGAGATAGTACTATACAAGTGGAGAAAATACTGCACAAGTGAAGGGAGCACTACAGAAGTAGAGAGAGTACTACACAAGATAAGGGGGTACTACACAAGTGAAGAGAGTAGTACAAAATTTGAGAAGGCACTCCACAAGTGGAGAACGTACTGCACAATAGAGAAGGTACTACAAAAGTGGAAAGAGTGCTACATAAGTGGAGGGAGCGCTTCACAAGTGAAGAAGGTACTACACAAGTTGAGAAAGTACTACACAAGTGGAGGGAGTACTACAGAGGTGGAGAGCGTACTACACAAGTGAAGGGAATACTACACAAGTGTAGGGAGTACTATACATGTGGAGTGAATACTACACAAGTGGAGAAATTAGTGCTCAAGTGGAGGGAGTAATACGCAAGTGGAGAGAGTACTACACAAGTGGAGAAGGTACTACATAAGTGGAGGGAGTACTACACAAGTGGAGAGTACTACACAAGTAGAGAATGTACTACAAAAGTGGAGAAAGTACTACACAAGTGGAAAGAGTACTACAGAACTGGAGAATTTACTACACAAGTGGTGGGAGTACTATATACGTAGAGAAAGTACTACACAAGTGGAGGAAGTATTACACACACAAGTGGAGGGAGAACTACAAAAGTGGAAAATGTACTACACAAGTGGAGAAGGTGCTATTCAAGTGAAGGGAGTACTACGAAAGTGGAGTAAATACAACACAAGTGGAAGGAGTACTATAAAAGTGGAGAAGGTACTACACAAGTGGAGGGAGTTTTACACGAGTGGAGAGAATACTACACAAGTGGAGGGAGTACACAAGTGGAGAAGGTACTTAACAAGTGAAGTACGTACTACACAAGTGGAGAAGGTACTACATAAGTGGAGGGAGTACTACTAAAGTGGAGAGTACTACATAAGTGGAGAATGTACTACAAAAGTGGAGAGAGTACAAGTGGAAAGGGTTCTACAGAAGTGGAGAATTTACAACAAAAGTGGTGGGAGTACTAAATACGTGAAGGTACTAAACAAGTAGAGGAAGTACTACACACAAGTGGAGGGAGAACTGCAAAAGTGGAAAAGGTACTACACAAGTGGAGGGAGTACTACACAACTGGAGAAGGTACTACTCAAGTGGAGGAAGTACTACAAAAGTGGAGTAGGTACTACACAAGTGGAAGGAGAACTACAAAAGTGGAGAAGGTTCTACACAAGTGGAGGGAGTTTTACACAAGTGGAGAGAATACTACACAAGGGGAGGGAGTACACAAGTGAAGAAGGTACTACACAAGTGAAGTACGTACTACACAAGTGGGGAAGGTACTACACAAGTGAAGAAGGCACTAAACAAGCGGAGGGAGCACTACATAAGTGGAGAGAGTACTGTATAAGTGGAGGGAGTATTTCACAAGTGAAGAGTGTACTACACAACTGGGGAAGGAACTACACAAGTGGAGAAGGGACTACACAACTGGAGGGAGCACTTAGCAATTGTAGAGTATTACACAAGTGGAGGGAGCACTACAGAAGTAGAGAGAGTACTATACAAGATGAGGGAACACTACACAAGTGGAGAGTACTACAAAAGTGGAGAAGGTACTCCACAAGTGGGGAATGTAATGCACAACAGAGAAGGTCCTACAAAAGTGGAAAGTACCACACAAGTGGAGTGAATACACAAGTGGAGAGAGTACTGCACATTTTGTGGGAGCACTAATCAATTGTAGAGAGTATTACACAAGTGTAGAAAGTACTACACAAGTGAGGAAGGTACTACACAAGTGGAGAGGGTACTTCACAAGTGAATATACTACAAAAGTGGAGAAAGTACTACACAAGTGGAAGGAGTACTATACAGGTGGAGAGCGTACTTCACAAGTGGAGGAAATACTACACAAGTGTAGGGAGTACTGTATAAGTGGAGGGCATACTACACAAGTGGAGAAGGTACTACTCAAGTGGAGGGAGCACTACACAAGTGGAGGGAGTACTACGCAAGAGAAGGTACTACATAAGTGGAAAGAGCACTACATAAGTGGAGAGTACTACACAAGTGGAGTGTACTACAAGGTGGAAGGAGTAATGCACAAGTGGAGAAGGTACTACAAAAGTGGAGGGAGTACCACACAAGTGAAGGGAGTACTATACAAGTGGGAAGATTATTACACAAGTGAAGGGAGTACTACACAAGTGAGGAAGGTACTACACAAATGGAGGAAGTACTACACAAGTGAAGAAGGTACTATACAAGTGGAGGGAATACTATACAAGCGGAAAAAGTATTACACGAGTGGAGCACTTCATAAGTGAAGAAGGTACTACACAAACGGAGTACTACACAAGTGGAGATGATACTATACAAGTGGAGGGATACAACACAAGTGGAGGAAGTACTTCAAAAATCAGTTTGGAAATGATGGTGAAGGCGGGTCTACTGGTGCGGAAGGATAAGAGATACTGAGAGAAACGATTATGTTTAAAAGGGTGACAGTGCAAGGGAGCAAGAGGAGCTGGGGGTATTGGTTTCATAGCTTGACAGCATATAGGAGAGAAAAAAATTGTGGGAGCACTCATTTTTGTGAAAGGAAGGAAATATGGATAATACAGCAAAAACTGACGAGGGAAGGTCATATAATTTGATTTAGTCATATTTTTCATCAGCATGATATACTGTAACTATCATTTATTTAGCTAGATTAGAAATACCTATCCTGTTTTGTGCAGCATAAGGAGACTTAGCCGCTTCATACCTGCAGATATCCTATGCAGAAAATGAAAATAAATCCATCAAACATTAGAGATTTTTATGTAGAAGAGTCTTTCTATTTTAGCAGAGAACTCATCTGATCATACACATGACTCTAACATCTAATATCTAGTAGTCCCAACAATAAGTAGACAGGCAATTTGAAACAGATATTTTGCTAACCAGAAACAGTGGTGTTTATTGTGTGAGATTATGCTGTGGCGACTTATCAAGGAGGTTTGGATAGATTAATTGGAGGGTGAGGGAGGAGCAAGAGGAACATCTGTTCCTTTTCAGTGGTGGATCATTGCCAACATAAGCAGTTTTACCAATGAAACAGGTCTTGGTCAGAAGTAGGTGTATCTAATTTTGATTGCTGTGCTTGTTTTTTTTTTCTCACTCTTGAGCTTCTTGTTTTATTGTACTGAGGGAATACTTAGTAATGGCAGGGATACTGTATATCTTCAGTTATCAGGTAGCAAAGTCTTTGGGTTTTGAAGGGTGCTTTAATTTGGCGTACTCAAGAGGTCAAAGTCATGTGAGTGGGGACTGACATCCGTTTGCCGCTGCTATACAAGTCTGGTACACATGCTTGGAGTGTGTGTGTTCCCCTACTACATAGTATTAACCCACATTAATGATCGCAGTTCACTTATAGCGAACATAAATGACTCTGCTGCCTTCAAGAGGGAAGGCCCAGGTAATAGAGTAATGGCCCCTCCCATGACACCTGCATATTTACGGTATACTCCTCTGACTAGACTTTACTGTGTGGCCCTGCCACCAGTGAGAGGGAGGGCTCAGGTGACTGTATTGGTCCCTTCCAATACCCAAGCTAACTTAAGAATTATCCCATCCCCTTGGAGCAACCCATTAGGTAGTAGGTTCTTGACAACTGCCGCCCAGGGTGGTACTACCGTCCTGACTAAGGAGCGTTAAAGTGGTGCTCGGAACCATCCTACACTCTCCATGTCAGG
>JAYMFT010222935.1:0-11321 GCA_038088735.1 Panulirus argus | reverse complement strand
TATATATATATATATATATATATGTGTGTGTGTGTGTGTGTGTGTGTGTGTAGAACCTTCACATCACCTTGAAGAGGTAAATGCACAATCTCCTCCCGTGAAACACATGGCATTAATTGCAATGTTGACTTCTTTATGCTATTGATTAGGTTGAGAGTCTGAAAGTGATCCATCAGTTTAGTTCCGTCATTTCTAATAGCTCTGGATATTGCGTTATTTTGCTTTACAGCTTCAGTACAGTGTTTAGAAAATACACTAATAGTGGTTGAGCAAGGTCATAGAGAAGGTGGGTTTGATTGATGAAAAAAGTAGATGAAACAATTGTAAAAAATCATCATAATTAGTGAAAACTTCACCTAGCTTCCCTTAGCAGCCAATTTTCGTCATCACCTTCGAGTCGAAAAATGCCAAAAACTTCCTTGACGGAGGATCACGCCAACTGCGCCACAAATGCAAGCAAACAGACGACAGATCGCGCCACCGCCTAGACATCCCACAGGCAGACGTTCCTCGCGGTCCTCAGCAGCGCACTATACGAGTAATAATGATGGTATTGCCCCTCCGGTGAATCTTAATAGCTAGGGGAAGTTAGGTGAGGCTGCCATGGGTATTTTGACATTTTACAATAGTTTCACGTACTATTAACCTTCATTTGCCGCTCATTCTTCCCGAACATCACAACATTAGCCACTGTCTCCATTTCCAACACAATGCAATAAGATCTAACGCTCGAGATCATTGCTACGCCGCTTTCATTCTGTTCCCGGAACAGGACGGTGCCACTGCGGAACAAAATTGCACAATATCCATGGCTGTTCTAGCGGCGCGGAGCTAAACTGATAAATTACCCATATTGCCACTGAGTGTCCGGCCACCGCAGGGGTATATCTTGCAGCAGCCAACGGCGGACATGCGGCTCTGGTTCTTGAGGTGTGACCCCGGCCTCGACTAAGCTCTGTGGTCACAAGTGGATACACTGCTGGTGAAATTAACATAGAAATGGGAAACTCTTGAGAACTGGTGTATTTGGTTATGCAAATCACTAAGAAATATAAAGCTACACACACACACACACACACTGGGCGAAGTCCCTTCTACCGCCTGTGTATCTGGGAACTTCTTAACTGCTGAGTTTTTACCAAGTGAAGCCGTCGCTTGTGGAGATATGAAGCCGAGTGGCAATTCAGGCTAGGAGACGCGACTTGTTTGGTTGATGTTTTGCCGCTGAAAGCTGGAGCTTATCTCAATGCCTCAGCCTCGTCTACTCTTCTTTTTAAAGTGGATGGAGGACCTAGTGTGTGTGTGTGGCCTTTTATTCATAGAAGCTCTGGTGTATGGAGCGTCGAGTGTTTGTAGTTTATAATTCATAAGGGTCTGGTGTCTAGTGGGTCTGATGCAGGAAGGGTCTGATGTTTAGTTAGTCTTGTGTAAGGAGGATCTAACGCTAGGGTCTGCTGTGAGTAGTATCTAATGCTAGGAAGGTCTAATGTAAGTAGAGTCTAATGCAAGGTTGATAAGTGGAGTCTAACTCTGGAAAGGCCTATTGTAAGTAGAGTCAAGCCTAGAAGTAGGGAAGGTCTGGTGTTTGAAAAAACTGATTCACAGAGAGCTTGGATTCTGGAAGGTTTGGTGAAGGAAGATTTTGGCGTTTGGAGGATCTGGTCTATGAAGGGTCTGCTGCTTGGAGGGTGGAAGCTCCTGTACACTGAGAAATTGGTGCGTGTATGTCTGTGTTTACTGGGTAGAGAAAAGAGGATTTAGTTTCGGCGAGATGAGGATTTGATATTTAGAATAGAAGCTGTGTGGAGAGTCTGCCGTGAGGAGCGTCTACTGGTCTGGTTTGTGGATGGCGTGGAGTGTGGATTGGGTGAAGTGTGAAGGAAGTAGAGGTTATGGTATGTAGAAAAGTGTGAATGTGAGGTATGTAGAAAATGGAGGATGGTGTTCTTAATGCTGGTGGATCTGGTGTGTGGCTGAGTCACAATAGGAACTTCTTGACTGACTGGTTGCCATCCCGTCAGAGTGAGGAGAGACTCGCGCTCGTAACTACCACACTGACTGGCTATAATTCCTGATAAAGTGAGAGTTACATCCCCACTGCGTCTGCAACCCATTCTTTCGCCAACCATTCAAATCATAAAGCTTTGGTTGTGTTGAAGTTACTCCTAAAGTCTTCGCTGTACTTATCCTCGTGTATGCTTTGGGTGACGTAGTGTTTAATGCGAGTGTTGCTTCACTTTAGGGCGTTAGATGTGAATATCTCTAGTGCTGGACAGGACTGGTGGTGGCCGGATGACTTAAAACCAAGAATACATACAAGTTAACGGAGAGAGAAGGCAATATCTGGAACCCTATCTGGAACCCGGTCATTTTTTTCTGAAGACAGTTATTCCGGAGTTTAGTGTTATGTATTACCATATGATGTCCCATTTGTCATTTGTCTCCAGAATCCCAATTATAATTTTTATGAGAAAATTCTTCTTTCTCTCTCTGTCTCTCTTTCATTCCCTTTTCTCTCTGTCAGTTTGACTCTCCTTCGTAGAGAAGAGAATCATGTCTGGAGCCGTGTAAAAACGTTCAAAATGGATGCACTTAAATGTCAACGTCGGTTCGCTTGATTATATTTTTGTCGCCAGCATCAGCAGCGGAACACTAGACGGACACATTATGTCACTGGCTAAGCTGGTCACGTGTTGACGCTTCGGACTGTCAGAACTTGCTCTATGGGGAAATTGCTCCACTCCTCCCAAAATTGTTTAGTTTTTGTATTGTAGTTAACTAGATTAGAGGCCAGACGTTTACGTCCCTTCCACATCACTCATTTGATTATCTGCAGGAATTACGTATGAAGGATTATCCATTCAAGTTATCTTTAATTTAACTTTGCATGTGTGGTGGTTATGTAGATTTATGTGGTTACCCTGAGAAGTCATACTTTTGATTGTGGTCTGAGGGGTAATCTTACATGGATACGTTTCTTGTAATTGTTATTTATCTTTTGGGTGAGACTTATTTCTCGTGTCACCTGCTGTTCACCTTATGATTATCGTTCGTTGTTCAGCCTTGGGGGAATTTGCAAGTTTTCGCAACTTTCAATAGACGGAAATGGAGCTCGGCTCATAATACCTATTGCTTCTCTTAGTGTCCAACTTGAGACACAGATGCGTGTCCTGGATGCAGTGGGTTACATGGTTAAATCTACCAACTTTTGACCAGTTTCAATTCTTTTGTGACAATATGTTTGTTAGGTAGCGGGGCCACTTGTTGTCTTATACTGAATGACTAACAAGCCAGATATCGTATACATACGCCGCTGTTGCTGTTAGTGAGTATAGCGTAGCCTTGGGCTGCAGGAGCTCCTAGGAAAGGGGAACTAGTGCAACGCCAGGACCCTATCAAATAGTGGTCCTTGGGTAAATATGAATAAGTAAATAAACCTAGGTAACCCAAGAATCATGTTGGTTTTCTCATTTATGTCTTTCTTTATTTATTGATTTTCTGCCCATGTATTTATCTATTAATTTACAGAATACTTTTTCCTCATATTTTTGTATTTTTTCTTCTCCCTTCTATTTAGCACACAAAAAAACCGCGGAATATTTTTAAGCAGAATTTTTCTAAAACTTGAAATATCGCCAAAAAGGCTGACATACATATTCATACGTTTTACGGCGTCAAGTTACTTTTTATTTTTCAAAACTGGAAACTTTTATGATATAAAGATTAGCGTTAAGGGCTCCAGTATTTCTGACACTCGCCTGGAAACCGCAGAGAATGTGTGTGGTCTGTGAAATATAGCGACAGAGTCAGAGGTTGAGACGGCAGCTTACGGGAAAAGGTAGGCTGGAGTGTGATTCACGTGCGTCTGAGTGTTGCTGATTTTTTTTCTTTTCAGAGGACGGCAATCTGCATAAGCTCTGCATAAGAAGGTGAACTCTGATAAAAACGGATTCCTGGATGAGATTAGTTTAACAGCAGACGTTCTGTAAGATAAAAGGGATGCCAAGAATGGACTACATACCACGACGGTGAGGTATGCTCTAATTGGTTGGTGAAATTCCTTTGCAAACCAAATTTTTAATGAGTTTCAGTCCCACCAAGATGGCCACCTGCAGAGCGTGGCTCACTGCACAAGACGAACATATATACCCTCGCCCTGACTGCCTCTTAGGTACAGGAAAGGACTGCTGGTCTGCAGGGGTGCCATAGGCTACCAACAATGAAGGATAAAACTTAAATGATGATTATCTGAATCCGGATTGGACTGTAAACCTTCCATTTTGAAGTTCTGTCTGTCTGTCTGTCTGTCTGTCTGTCTATCTAACTGTGCTTATATATATGTAAACACACATTTTACCTGAATAGGTGAGTTGGGATGGTTGTGGCCGGATGAAGCCGAGACATGGGCATCATCAGAGTGAATTGCCCTCACCTCGCTAAGCCAGTGGGTTATTGGCAACCATAAGGCACCTCAAGCTGAAGTCCAGAAAGCTCGATGGAACACCACCACTTATAAGCGCTGCACTCCATCATTCTGAGTGTTTTTCTTACTTTTCTTCTTCGTGCAGGAAGAGAATCAACGCTCGCTGGCGTCTAGCACTGAGCAGCTCGTGGTTGGAGGGCGTCTGCCCAGCAGAGTCAGATTCGGGTGTTGGCCCAGTTGTCCATTGTTGAAATACAATGACCGATAAGAGTAACAAAGAAAGATTGGTTGAGCAATATGTGCTGGCATTGCTGTACAGTCTGTTGACCTGGTCTTGTTAACAGATATACAAGCCAGTGTGGAACAGCCAATGTCGCGGAGGACCGGTGGTGAAAAGCCATTTTTGGTTCCAGTACATTGTCGCCGCTGGAAACTGAAAATGAGATGCGGTTACTGAACATCATCTAGCGTCTTCAAGATGCACATTTTCTCCAGTTACCAGACTATTCTTGTGGTTATCACGACGAGCTCAAAACGGAAATAACTTTTATGTTTTACAGGATATATATGTTTATTCTGGAAGGAGAATTAGTTTACTTAATACTTGGGAAAAAGAATATAGCTTTGATGATTCCTTTCGCCTAAGGCACACTACAGTTTGTGATACGGAAATAAATATAAAAAGTGGAAGAACTGTCTTTGCACAATAGTCTTACGTAAACGAGGCAAGTGTATGATGTTTGTTGGAAGTAAGTCTAATACGGGAAAGTGAATTGCATTACATCTCTCGACAGATTCTGCTTCACATCTCTCCTTCTCCATTATGAGATTAAATCCCTGGAACTGTAATTGGTTTGTCGAAATCTAGCCAGCCTTCTGTTCTCACAAATCCTCTAATTGCAAGCTTTTCGAGCCAATGAGTCTCTCTCGTAATCATATTAGCATTAGGACGTACCACTTTAGGCGATACCCGGGTCCAAGACCAACATCATTTATCACTCTTTTGACCAACTATTTTTGGGGAAATCTACATTTATGGAAATTTATTTATATAGTCCGTGTGGGAAGGCTTACCCAGTGGCAGTTCATCTTTAAGAGGAACGAATATTTCTTTTTACACAGCAGTTTACAGGCAGCAGAGTCCACGGCCAGCAGAGTATGCAGGTAACAGAATAAAGACAGGAGAGTGTACAGACATAAGAGTCTACAAATAGCAGAGTCGACAGACAAAAACGTCTACGGACTGCAGGGTCTAGAGGAAGCATAGTCTGCAAGCAACAGACTCTGCAGGCAGCAGGGTGTACAAGCAACAGAGTTTAGAGGCAGAAGAGTCTAGAGGCAGCACAGGCCACAAGCAGCAGAATCTGCAGGTATCAGACAGAGTCCACAAGCTGCCCTGCACGATAATGACCGGAGTAAAGTAGGGAAGTTTACCAACAAAAGTTAACGGTGATGGGAGGACGTCTGACGGACAGAGAGCCATAATAACGAAATGGAGTTTCGTGACGTCAGAGATCTGTTATATGTAGCCAGCGGTCAGTATTTCGCTGTCCCACTTCGTAACGTTATTCAGTCTTTCAGTCTCGAGGTTCTCAGGATATGAGTAACATCTGTATCCTCAGTCTGAAATATTATTAACACGTTATATATTATCATTCATGTGTAAGCTTTGCTAAGTTGGTGAGATTAACCAAATGTTTCTTAAAATGATATGCTTTTGTGCAGTAAACTTCTTGTTTGTGAAACGCTGAACCTGTTACATGATAACTTGAGAGAAGACAGGTAGTTAAATTTAACATCACAATCACCAAAAATATTAGTTTATTCTCACACACACACACACGCGCGCGCGCGCGCAAGGTTGGCTGATTAACTGAAGTAGTGAGAGAACTGTCGAGTTTAGGCTCTGGGTCGAGTACATTACCTGGCAAGTGAGGAGGGAGGATCAAGTTCTCGGCTAAATCTCCGTCAGAAATATAGATAACAACGGCCTCTTTACAATGAAAATATCAAACCTCTCTCATCCTGCGTGACACACTTACGTAAATTGTTGCACTGGCCTTCAGACGTGCTGACACACGGAAGAACATACTCCCTGGGGAGTTGGACAGAACACCGTTACATAACCAGCTGCCAGAGGCTGCGTAGAAACAAGATTTTCCATGCAATATATATATATAAACAAATATATATATATATAAAGTTTTTTTTGTATACATATTCGCCTTTTCCCGCGTTAGGGAGGTAGCGTTAAGAACAGAGGACTGAGCCTTTGAGGGAAAATCCTCACTAGGCCCCTTCTCTGTTCCTTTTTTTGAAAAAGCAGAAACTGGAGGGGAGGATTTCCAGCCCCCTGCTCCCTCCCCTTTTAGTCGCCTTTTACTCTCCAAATAGTGGTGGAAAAAAAAAAAAAAGAAAAAAATATATATATATATATATATATATATATATGAAGGTAAAATTGCACTTAAGTAGTTCATAGAGTTTTATTTAACATGTAGTTTATCTATACGTCTATGGCACAACTAGTTTCGCGGAGACAAACCGCCTCTTCAGGTACCAATAATCAACATAGCTATTTAAATCCCGACATCACACACCACTCCCCGGTGTTGTGGTATCGTCTGCTGTTCAACACATACTAGCTCTTAAAGGGATTTTGTAGTGCCTGTCGGGGTTGGGATGCCTTGTGGTTACGAGAGTAGGGGGGAGGGGGTTTGACCTGGGTAGGTGAATGCCATATGGGTAAGAAAAAGAAAAATATTTTGTTTTATTTTAGCTAGGTGATCAATAATTGGATGGGCTTTAAAGCTGCCTGGGGACGAGATTTAGATCCTATTATTAGCAACTGGTAGGGGCTCAACTATGTCCTAGGGAGCTAGGTGAATCTAAGCCGATTCGTTTGATATTTTCAATTTTTTAGGTAATTCTCCACTAATGATTTGGTTGATGATAGGATGGGCTTTAAAGTTACCTGGGGACTGATTGAAATTCTTAGTATCAGCAATGATGATCACCTCAATAGCATTGTGAGTTCAATAATGTCCAGAAGGATAAAGAATAACAGGGTCACCGAGATCTACTGGATGGTCTTTATCTTGACAATGTCTCGCAATTGCATTGCTGGAATCACTCCTGCGAACAGATTGTTTGTGCCAATAGCATCTCTCAGTTACAGTTTTACCGGTCTGGCCACTGTAAAAGTCATTACATACCTTGCATCTGACAGCGTAAACACTCCCAATTGTTGAATGATTTGGTCTGTTCCTTATTAAGGTCTTACTAATAGTGTTATTGTACTGGAAGGCAACCTTACAAGCATTGTTCTTTAATACATACATCTCTCTCTCTCTCTCTCTCTCTCTCTCTCTCTCGTTATAGCTCCTTTAATATTGTTTAGCTATTTAAGAGGCCTGTTTATACTCTCGGAAAAGAGAAAAAACGAAAAATAAATCACTCTGAAAAAAACTGTAAATCCCTCAACGCGAGCAAGAAAAGATTGATGGACTTCGCAGTCTTTTCCGTCGGTCGAGACTGAAAATTTAGAGGCAACGTGAGTACTGGAAGATGTGTCCCCCCGCCCTTCCCCAGTGAAAGACTCTGGGGGAGAGAGTGTGTGATGGGCTGAGTTCGTTGGGAAAGTGTGTGTGTGTGTGTCTGAGTGAAGAAGTGGTTTAGGTGAAGCGGCTGCAAGTGCCGCCCAGTGGAGTGTGTGGAAGAAGAATGTATATCGGAGAGTGCTCTTTAGATGAGAGGATTTCTTTGCATGTTGCAAAGACTCTCGTCCATTCAGACTTAATTGACCTCTTCTCCAACCATTTTCTCCCAGGTCTGCCACTTCGACCATATATTAACAAATAAAACCGCTCTTCTGAGTGCATTCCTTCCATTCCAGACAGAGTTCCACTCGTTCCAACACACACCCGATCATATCACCCCTGCCAGGCGAACTACATGAAGACAGTGGATAAGGTTATCAGTTTTCTCCGGTAGAAAACAATTCGGAGGGCAATGGTCGACGTGAGGAGAGGGGAGTGGGGGTGGGGGAGAAGAGAGAGGAGTCTTGGCAGGAGAAAGGAGGAAAAGACAACAACACACCAGCCGTTTTCGCTATTCATAGACGAGGAATCTTCGCTTTGAATTCAAATGTGGTTCTGTGGTTGTGTCTAGATTGAATCTGGATGTGTGTCCATTCTGGAGTCTAGAATGATACTGAATACAGAATGTTGAGAGAGAGAGAGAGAGAGAGAGAGAGAGAGAGAGAGAGAGAGAGAGAGAGGAAAATGGGAAAGGAGGAAGGGGAAGAACAGAGGCGAATAGATGGAGAAAGCGGGAAGAGAGAAGATAAGGAGTACAAAACAGGATTCAATGTCAGCAGTTCTCTCATCCTTGGTGCACAAGTCAGCCTGTGTCAGCAGTACCGTCAGCCTTGGTGCACCAGTCAGCCTGTGTCAGCAGTACCGTCACCTTGGTGCACCAGTCAGCTTGTGTCAGCAGGACCCGTCAGCCCTAATGCATCAGTCAGCCTGTGTCAGCAGGACCGTCAGCCCTGGCACCTCTCTATGAGTATAAACTCAGGCACGATAAATTCTCATAATGGTGGAGACAGCGGGGGTCTCCCAGGAGACGGCCGCCTCCAGTGATACACAAAAAGAATGTTAGAGTGAGAGACGATGAGGGAAAGTGAAACCCCTGAGGCAGACCCAGCTTATGAGGAAGGGTGCTGCTCTTGAGGTAGACTCAGCCTGTGAGGGTGAGTGCAGCTTGTGAGGCAGACTCACAGCTTCTGAGAAAGAGTACGGCTCATGAGGCAGACTCATGGCCTGTTAGGGGGACTGCAGGCGATGAAGTAGACTCTTCGCCTATGAAACTGACTGCAGTTTGTGAGGTAGACTCACAGCTTGTTGGGAAGAGATGGTAAACTACCAAACGCGAAGAATAGAACAGGTTTTGGAAATTATATATTTTGACGAAGAGTGCAGGCAGTAGTTGAAGACATATTGAGAGAGAGCAGAGTAGAGCAGAGTTCTTATGCAAGAGAGTGGGTCATGAGAGAGATACCAGGGAATTAAGACAGGAAAGGTCATGAGGCGATACGTAAGTCTGAAGGACCTGTGCAGGTTGCTGGGCAGAGTTCACTCTATGGGAAAAACCAAAATAAGGTTTTATGACGTCTTTTAGGGAATATTTTGCCATGAAGGTGCGTCTCGAGCGTTGTGACGTTCCTGGGTTGTCTCCTGTTGCTGAAACAAAATGTTTAGGAAGGCTAATATATGTAATGTTTACTGGATCATATACAACATGAAGCGGATTTAGTGTGAAAAATCATTTTGCAAAAGTACTGATTACAGAATTATTTAAGTCTCTTGTGGCGGACGAGGACTGCCACACTGCTGGTCGTTCTTTGGTGGTCAGGCTGGTAAAATGGACTACATCTCTGCAGAGCTCATTTTATCTTAGTTAATCTCCTGTTGCTGGTATGCAGTTCTTCAGCCAGAGCATGACATCGAAAGAGAGACGACGTGAGCAGACATGCTAGAAGCACCGCCGACGGACAGTTCTTATCCTGGAAATGAGTTTTGATCCAGTCACTGTAACAGTTCGAAGCCTGTCACTTCCACTCACTCTCGCCGAGATCTGGTTGTCAAAGAAAAAAGTAAACAGACTTTTAAATGCCACTCCGGAGGTTCCCAGCGTAGGAGGAAGCTAGTGTTAAGAGGATTGTAGTACTGTGTCAAGCTGACTTGATTCTCCAGAGCCGTGAAGAGTAGAGGCCATTAGTGGGATCTGGCGTCTCCCATACGAGCTTGAATTGCCTTCCTCATTCTAGGTTGCTGATCCTTCAGGCGTCTGAGTACAGATCTTGTGCATAGTTCTTATCGTTTGTATTTTCATTGATTTTCTGTAGTATCTTTGTTTGTCCTTTGTTTTTTGTTTTTTTAAGTTAGTACATTGCATATATTTCTGTCTGGGCTTTTCATATTTCTTGAGAACTTGGTCTGTTGGTAATGTAATTATTGACAGGTATTACAGATCCTACCTAAGGTATGTACAACTGGTTATGGGTGGTGAGGCCTAGTATCGTTTCCTGATGTTTGTTACGAGCGGCTCGGTAAGAAAATACGAGTGTAGACAGGATCGTGAGCGAGAGAACAAGTTTAATGAGAACAAACTGGTTATGGGGAAGACTTAAGTTCGTGGGAAATAAAAAAAAAAAATGGCGCGGGACAAGGAAGAAATAGTAAAAGGAAGTAATCGTGGAGAAAATATGTTGCCAGGGAAGAATCGGCCACCAAGAAAGGATTCAGTCAGTCTTTAGGAAGACAAGCGTTCGTGAGGAAGAGAAGACAGTAGGGAGCAAGAGAGTATGGAGAGCACGGGTTATGAGAGAGAGCAAGTCATGGTATACAGCACAAGTCGCCACTTCAAGTATCCATGTTGGTGACCGCCAAATGAAGTGGGATTAACAGTTCTGAAGGACTGTGCGAGTCATGAAACACACACACACACAACACGCTAGAGCAAGGCGCACCTCACGGAACGCAACAAAAACTGCAGCACTTCACCACACCTCGCACACCACAATGTTACAGTAAGAATGTAGAAACTTCATCAACTGAAAGCGGTAGCAGGTATTTGTATCGTATTTGACTAAGCAACGTTTGTTTACTGCGGATCTCTCATGACGTCATAAGGCAAGGTCACTCCTTGTTCTTGACATTGATTGTCACGTGATAATGCTTACTTACCAGCACTAGATGTTGTGTTATAACTCATTTTACTTCAAATTAGATCAGTAGTACTATCTATCAATCTATACACTCGCACACACACACACACACACACACACATATATATATATATATATATATATATATATATATATATATATATATAT
>JAYMFT010222924.1:0-11322 GCA_038088735.1 Panulirus argus | reverse complement strand
CGGCGAATATACCCGCCCCAGTATAATGCTTGTGGCCCCGTACAATAGGCCTCCCAGCTCCTAGGCCTAAACCGGGGATCAGTAGATGGGTCAACAGGACCTTTTTTCCCCTCAAGGACTCTAGGAGCGACTCGTCAGCTGACCAGTCCCTCTCGCGTCTTTCAGCGGGACTCCATTCACCAGTGGTCCTCTCTCTCTTTCTCACTCTCTCTCTCTCTCTCTCTTTCTCTCTCTCTCTCTCTCTGGCCATTTGGTCATTGTCTTAAGACCCTAAGCCAGTCGTAATGGGTCTCTTTTTTTTTTCCAATTTTTTTTCTTCTTTGTGAAAGACTCATTCGCCTGCCACTTAGGAGAGAAGCGCAAGAGGGGCTAATGGACTCTTAATTGAATGGAATAATTGATAAGTGGGCAGGTTATTGGGAGATGTGAGTATGGACTCAGTGATGTTAGGGTCAGCATGCATGTCTGCCTATGTTTTTACTGAAAGTATTTTAGCCGGCAAATATATATATATATATATATATATATATATATATATATATATACAGTAAGATATAGAAGCCTTAGAATATACACCTCAGATTGATATGATTAATGTATTAAAGAATATACAATAGCAGTATAGTTGTTAGCGTCTATTGCCCGTCTCTTCTGTTATCAGCAGCTGCTAAGAATGTTAATCGAACTGTTATGAAGGAAACAAGAAGGTATTTACCGAAAGGGGAGCGATTCTTATCCTGTAACCCTCCAACGGAGAGTTTTGATACAGTTGTGAATCACATTGCAAAGAAAAACTAAACAATAAACCTAGGTTAAGTTTCTATAATGCATAAAGCTGAAGCAGGTTAAACCTTAACTTGACGTAAGTTAGGTTAGGAAATTCACAGCTTTCTAATCTCAACCAGGATATTTGTCCTGTTTTGTCATGATCAGTGTTAAGAATGCCTGCACAACGTTGATGCTTTTGTTTTATTATCGTTAATTGTGATGGCATACCAAGAGAAGGCTTAAGGTTTAAGAATTCTTACGCCAAGAGAAGGCTTGTGGGTTTTAAGACTTATGGACAGCTCGGGTATAAATAAACTCGATCCCTCGGGCTAGGAGAAGCAAGCTCTTGCACCTCCGTACATACATACAGTCGGATTCGGGGACTGGCCTCTGCCCTGAAGATAGACACATACACATCTCGCTACTTAAGTAAATTCGAATCTACTTTCCTGACCCGTGTGTTTTTTTTAACCACGGGACTCGTGGTGTGTGAGAGGAAGATAATGCTGGGTGTCCTCCAACAGTGAGGCAGTAGAAGTTGAGGGTGACTGGTTGCAGTGCTTACAATAATCAAAGTGTGTCTTTTAGCTTCAGATTCTTCCTTCGGTAGGTTCAGACTCAGTCTTCTAATACATATGGAACCGCCCACCATGAGAGGCGTCATATAAAAACTGTCCCGATGTTTCCTGTCATCGGAACGTTTTTTAAGTGCAGGAAAGTAACAGCGCAGGTCATATACGGCCAGTCACTCAGCCCATACTACACTCTAGACCGGCCTTATTCAACACAGTATCGGAGAGCAAGGTTTATGAAAGGGTTTCAATCACTCGAGGAAACGTTGATGAGGTAGGGACCGGACACCACGTAAATATTGGCAAACGCTGGGGATAGTCTGGAGGGAGCGAGAGATTTGTTTTAGCTGCAGGAAGACCAGAAGCCGACGCCGTCTGTAGTGCCACACCTTCTGCAGTAGTTCCCGGCTGGCTGTGTGAGAACGGCTGAATCTTTTCAGAAATATGCTTAAGAGGGGCAACTTGATTTATCAAGAAAGGAAAGTCGTATGAAATCACATGGTCGTTTAGCTAGGCTTTGGGCTCTCCAAGCTCCCACCTCTCTACCCCCTTGCTCCTTCTCCTTTTCCTCTATAGGATTTTGGAGGCTGCTTGCTCTAACGTCACTCCCTTCCAAGAGGAATCTTCATTAGAATTATGAATACGGTGTTCTTTAGATGTCTAGCTGGCATGCCGTAGGTAAAGTTCTGATAAACGGAGTACAGTACAGAGAGAGAGTTTTAAGAAGTGGTAAGTTCTGTCGCAAGTGATTCTCTCTTAGATATGAGGGTAGAATAGGTTAAAGTATCGTTTACCAATGAATGAGTTGGTTGAATAGTTTCTGAAATGAGCTAGTATAGGCTATCTGGTCGTTTTGCAACAGATTCCCCCACTCCGGAATTTCCAGCTGAGTTTAGCCCATATGTTTTTTTTTGCATTCATGTTCGAGGTCTTTAACCCAACGTAAATAACTTTATAATTCTAAGATTATCGAAAAAGACACTGTGAGTCCGTTGTTAACTATCATTCTATTCATTTATTTTATTATCTTTTTAAGGATTAGCGAGTTGCTCGATGGATAACAAACAAATGGTCTTCCTGTATAAGTACATAATTTATTCATCGACTTGTGAACAAGAGTTTTTCTCAACCCAATTTGAAATTCCATTCTCCTTGAAGAAATTAACACATGTTAACATTAAGCTGTATGCACTGATGTATCTTGCTATGTCTCCCTCTGGTTCCCCCTGTCGTGCGCACCGTAAAGCTCCTCTGATAAGCTCATGTTAATTCCCGTTATCTATTATGTATATATTGATTTGCCCAAACCACCTCATCCCACGACCGGTCATTACCGTTCGGGCAATTTGCCTGTGTGAATACTTCGTCATGTCATGGAATGTTATTCATTCTCCTCCGTGGTCGTCCCCTACGGCGTCTCTGCGCCTCCCTGCAACCTCTCTGACACACCCTTCGTATCATCATTTTACAAAACCATCAGAAAAAAAAAAAAATCCGTGGAATCTTAAAAGATGGTCCAAAAGCCCCCTAGAACTCCCATTGTAAACCCTCAGAACTCTGTTATAAATCCCCTAAACCTCAGCTTAAATTCTGAGAACACCATTTTATGAATCTTCAGACCTTGATCGTAAATCTCCTCCAAAACCTGATGAAAAATCCTGAACAACTTGGTAAATCCCAGTACTTTACCTTTAATTAACTCCCCGCCCTGGATCACACCATAAATCCTCAGAACCCCACCATAAATTCTCTTAATAAGTTCATCAGAAATCCTCAGAAATCCCGCCATGAATATAAACCCCACCATAAATCTAAAGTACCCTATCATGTATCCCCCAGAACCTACCATAGATCACTAAAAGCCCCCATTGATCACCAGAACCCCATCATAAAATCCCCAGAACCCCAGTATAAATCCTCAGAACCTCAGGAGATTAGCACGGGGTCAGACGGACACACAGGGCCTGTGCACGTGGTCTCACAAGGAGGGAGGTGGAGGGGCGGGTGGTTTGGGGGGGGGGTGATGTGCCCGGAAGAGCCCAGGACTCCGTTGATTTCCTAGGATGGACAGAAGCATAAATCGGAACCAACCAACCAAGTTGTTAAAATCAGCTTAATTTGCTTAATGTTTTTTTTTTTTTAGGTTAGTTTTGGGTTGGCTTGGGATTGCTTCTTTTTATGTGTATTTAGACAAATAATGATTTTTCAAAAGGAGAAAAAGAATGAAAGAATGCATTACGCTGAGTTGATTTGGATTTGATTGATTTATCGAAAGTTATGTTTGATTTTCATCAGAGTTCATATGATTTTATGTCATGTGGTTTGTTTTATGTTATTAGTTTTTAGAAATATCCGGTTCACGAAGATATTAAGGAAATGAAGAAGAACCTTGATATACCCTTAGTTGATCATGTAGGTAATTGAAACGAGAGGGGGTGATAGAATCAATTAATAAAACTTTCATATATATACATATATATATATAGTGTGTGTGTGTGTGTATGTGTGTGTGTGTAAGCGCACGCGCGCGCTCGGTCGGCCTTGTGTGTCCTGGGAGGAGAATCGAGGCAGCGCAGCCGGCACTGGGCGACCAATGTCCATCGCGGACCATTGTCTCAGGTCCGGACCGGTCCGCGGGTGTTTTGTCCCAGTCCTAATTGGTCTTTGATGGTGATCGCTGCCAGCCTTGAAAAATCTCGTTCATTAAAAGCTGTATTAAGGACGATGTTGAAGAGCGGTGTTGTGGAGGGAGGAGTGAGTGGAGTTGGAGGGGGGGCATTCTGTTGGAGAGAGTGGAGGAGGTGCGTTTTATATACATATTTTTTTTGAAGAGGGGCTGGAGGAAAGGGGATTCGTTATGAGGGGAATGGGCAGGGAGGACCAGTATATATCATGTTTATAAGGAAAATGAAGGATACTGGGTCACATCATACTCACTGTTCCCTCATTTTCTATACGCAGTGATCCCCTCGTTTTCTACATCATTCCCCCATCAACTCACAAACCAGGGCCAACCCCATCGCGCATCATATGCATTTTCTTTTTTTTTTTTTTTTTTTTACGCGGTTGAATTTGTCCATTGTTAATTCTCGCCCACAGCTACCAGGTAACCCTGACTGAGGTTCTGGCCAGGCGGGTTATGGAGGGAACACGCGTCGGTCACTCCCGATGGTGCAACGACACACAGGCCAGATTCCTTTCCTTGTCTCTTCGTACCTCATTGTGGCTGAGGGACACAAGCAGTAGATCTTGCTAGCTTACCTATAGTGATGATGCTGTGAATGAGTGATGATGGATGAGGAGAGTGTGAGCTACGAGATAATTGAGATGATTGGTGTTAAATGAGGTTGTGAGAATGAGAAGAGGAGAGGTTAACGATTTGTGAATTAGTGAGATGTGATTAAAGATGTATACGGTGAAAGTGAAGAATTAAACGGGTGTAAATTTTTTTGTTAAATATGTGCAGTGTAAGTGAGAGGCAGTCGAATGAGGTGTGAATTATGGGGTAAATTGTTACGTTGTGAATAATAAGGCAGATGAGGAGTTTGTGAATGAATGGGCAGAAAAGAGGATATTTGCCTGTTGAGTTCAACTGATTAGATGCCGTGGATGAAAGACACACGTGAATGAGGTAGATGAACTGAAATGTAAAAGGTAAATGAAAGAAACAAGCTAGGGAAGAATGGAGAGGGAAATAGATAAGATATAATAAATCGAAGAAGGAATTCTTCTGAAGAATGAATTGGTGAATGGCGAGGATGAAAGAGGATGACTTCTTATTTGCTGAAGGAGTTGATGATTGACTGTGTTAAAATCTAGCTATTCAAATAGACTTAGTTCATACACAACGGAGGTTGTGAAGTCAAGGAAGAGATATTGCTTGAAATGATCAATCACATTTCACGTAACGATCCTTATAAAAGTTCCATTGGCAACTGTCTGGTACCATATCTGGAATATATAGGTTCGAATCCTGATTGCGGCAGTCGGTCCTCAGTCAGCCCAGCTGTTCATACTATCTTAGGGGTGGGTCGATAAGATGGGCACCACCTATCTTATATTATATTATAATAATCATTAGTATTATTATTATTATAATTATTTTCATATTTCGCCGTTTCCGTCGTTAACGAGGTAACGCCAAATTCAGGCGACGGAAGGTTGCATTCTCTCACATCCATTCTCCAGCTGTTATGTGTAATGCACCGAAACAACAGCTCCCTATCTACATCCAGGCCCCACAGTCCTCTCCTTGGTTTCCCCCAGTCACTACACTTACCTGGTTCAGTCCATTGACATCACGTCGACCCTTACATACCACATCGATCCAATTCACTCTATCCCATGCACGCCTTACACCTATCTATCTGCCAACCCACCCACCTACCTACCTACCTACCTATACATCTATCTTTATCTATCTAAATATCTTTCTACGTAGCGTTATGAGACGGCCTTGATTAGGGCACTCAGTTGCCCGTGCCGTCTCAGGCAGCATAGAAAAATGAGTTTTGATATCATAGCTTAGCCCTGCTTTCCCTTGATGCCAGAGCCATGAGTATTATCAAGTACATACGTGTCTGGCCCCCAGCGACGCGCCTCTACCGTCGAGACCTGATCATTCAACCTCCTCTCTTCCAATTATGATTTCGTTCCGTGAGAAAGCTCTCCACAAGTCAGTCAGGATTTTGCCATACGGCGGAGCGGAAGTGGACGCGTTGAGGGTGAAAGGCAAAGCGGAACTTGGACAAGGAAGTGGTGCCCTCTATCACCCGACCAATTACGATTGTTGCTTATTGCATGAGAGTGAGTTAATTCAACCTCTACAGCCGGGATGCGTAAGGGTGATTGGCCCGCTATTACTGGGGGAAGGTGCTTGGCAGTAGTCGGTGAAGGCCTCGGAGGTGGTTTCCCTGTCTTGCTTAAGGTCTTCGTCGGTAGGTGTATGCAGACTTGATGATAGACGTTTCTAGGCTTTCCGTAAATTTCCAAAAGGAATTCTTCTTCTTCAGCCAAATTATCTTTACATTCTCTGAAGTACTTTTCTTTGTTACCAACAAGGACATTCATATTTGTTTCTCTCATGTTTAGGTTTTCATAGAATTAATGAATTTTAAGCTTTACATTTAATTTTTTTAATTTCTTAAGTTTTAGAGACTGATTTTTAAGTAAGACTTCCCCCTTTTTTTCTTCCCACGAGGTTGATTTTATTTCATAAACACGGTTTTGGCCACTGACATCCTCTCTGAAACGACAAATAACAACACGTTAGTAAAGAAATCGAAGTCAATCATCCGGTGCCAAGTAATATTATAACTCACGTAGATTATATGTATGAATAATAAGGGTATTATTAATGGAGAATTTTTATCGCACCAGAAGTGTTTCTGAGAAGTGAATAGTGCCATTGCTTTTAGTTTTCATGTCTTAAAAGGAGAAGTTCTGCAGGAAATGTATTGGGTATATCACATAGGCGTCCATTTCGAGTATATATATATATATATATATATATATATATATATATATATGTATATATATCCCTGTGACGCGGACGAGCTTTTGTGGAGAGAGAGAGAGAGAGAGAGAGAGAGAGAAGGGAGGGAGGGAGGTAGGTTACGCTACAAATGACAGGAAACAATTTTCATGTAAGTATTGTACATACACACAATCCTTGATGACTCTGGATGGGGGGGGAAGGGGGAGGTAGTGAGGTAGTGATTGGGCGATTGGGGTGGGCACTTTGGGGCTGGCGGATTGTGGGGATTTGGGAGTATTCTTTATTCGTAATTTTGTTATTTATTCGGGAGTGCGTGTGCGATTGCCGGGCTGTTTCCCCGCGTGATTAAGGGTCATTGCTGAGTATGTGGGTCACCATTTGCACAGAGTCTCTCGGGTGGCTGAAGTTGCAGCTCGAAGTAATGCGCGTGATTCCCGTTTTTCCTTTTTTTTTTCCTTCCATCGTTTATCTCGTGCATTTTTTTTTCTACTCCGATAGATAAATGGTAAACGTCCAGGATGTATCTGCCCACTTATCACCTTGCATTGATTTAAGTATTCTCTGACGTAACGACTTAGTTACTGGGTCGAGGATAGGAAGATGATTAAAGTTTTTAATGAATTTACGAAAGCGTAAGAGAGAGAGAAAAAAAAAAAAATATCCTAAGATTTTCGAGACATCGCAAGTACGCGACGGTATTGATAAGTTTCGTTATACGTTGCATATACGTCGTTATACGTCGTGACGAGTTTTCGTTACCCGTTCTTGGGATTTCGTTACACTTCGTAATAATGGCATCGGCGGAGATGTACCGCAGCGGGAGAGAGAGAGAGAGTCATCTGTAAACTCACTAGTTTGTATTTTTTTTTTCCTTTTTTTACGTTTTCCTCCGCAGACAGAGCGGTTGATCGCCACGCCGTTGGGAAGAAAAACAGGGATGATGATACGTGTGTACTGATGGCTTTTTTGGATCGTTCTCTGTCATCATGACGCATACGGTGTAGCGTATCGAGGGGTGGGTATTTACGGTAATGGCCGGGATAGTTTGGGATTCTCTGGTGGTGGTAGTTGGGGGAAAGGGGGGGGGTTGGGTTGGTGGGGGGGGGGAAGGGGGTTGCATCTGGAGTTTAACTGAAACGTTGGTTTGATTGGGGGGGTTTTGGTGGTGTTAGATGCTCCAGCAAGCGATTTGAGGGGGAAGTTGGAGGTCCAGGTAAAGGCGTGAAGGTGGAT
Source organism: Panulirus argus (assembly GCA_038088735.1). Classification (NCBI taxonomy): domain Eukaryota; kingdom Metazoa; phylum Arthropoda; class Malacostraca; order Decapoda; family Palinuridae; genus Panulirus; species Panulirus argus. The sequence continues at coordinate 3,252 of JAYMFT010222924.1, read as the reverse complement.
GGTGTTTGCGTCAGCTAGGGATTTAAGGGGGATTGTTGCTCCAGTGAGGGATTTAGGGGGATTAAGGATTTAAAGAGGGGGGGGGAGAGTGCTTGTGTGCTCCAGCCAGAGATTAAGGAGATGATGGTGCTCCAGGTAGGGATTTAAGGGAGGTTGCTGTTCCACCCAGGGATTTAAAAGGGATTGTTGATTCTCTAGACAGGGATTTGAATGGGGGGTTAGTGCTTCATACAGAGATTTGAGAGAGTGATGCTCCATACAGGGATTTAAGGGGTTGTTGATGCTCTTGTCAGGGATTTAAGAGGGGTTGGTTGGTGTTCCAGTCAGCTTCCCTAGTACTGCAACAGTGGAGGTCGACTGTGGCTAGTGATCTAGCATGAAGGGGTAATGATGGTCTGAGGTCTCAGTTTCGCTAAACCTCGTAACGTCTTCGCTACAGTTTACCATATCTTCGTTGTCCTTTCGTAATGACGGCATCCATGAAGAGGGACAGGCATTCCAATCTTCCTGGTTCGTAATTTTAAGTGTCATCTTCATTCTTTTTAGGATGCAGGGGGGTAGGGGTGGATGGGGGGGGGGGGGGGGTGTCACTATTCGCAACGAGCCTGTCTGTGGTTAGGTTAGGTGTGCCTCAAGTAATGCCGCTGGGTCCCAGGGCTTTTGGTGCCGGTGAGGGAGCGGGGAAGGGACGGCGCTCTGTCCAGGGCGTACACAGCGTTGCATCTCCCAAGGGCTGAGCGACTGGAGGCAGCGTGGTGTTGCAGATGGTTATCTTGTGGGTGGTTGGGTGTTCCAGAAGGGAAGAAATGGGTGGTTGGGGGTGTTCCGAAAGGGTGTTAATGGGTGGTTCGTTGTTCCAAATGGGTTTTATATTGTTAGCGTTCCAAGTGGGTATTAAGGGAAAGGGAAGTATGTGTTGCAAATACGTAGCTATTGTTCCAAATAAGTGTTATGGAAGGTTAGTGTTTCACATGGGTGTGGATGGGGGATTGGTCATCCAAATGGATCACTTGGAGGTTAGTGTTCCAAATGGTCATTAATAGGAGATTAGTGTTACTGTTGGAGTTTTGAGGAGACCGTTCTCCTGCAGGAGATTAACGGGACGTCGGTGTTCTAGACAGTGGATCTACGGCAGGTGGGACGGTGCTTTATCCTAGGGGTTGACGGCAGATTGGTTTGCCACCTGGAGGTGTTACATAGGGGTTAATATCCAAGTTTTTGTGGGCTTTGTGCTTTGCATGGGGTGGTAGATCAAGGAGGGACTGGGTCTTCAGTTGGGATTTATTTTGCGTGTGGGGCAGAAATGGTGTTCACGGGGATTCACAGGCGTTGGAATCACAGCTGAAGAGTCATTAAGGGAGAGGTGAACGCTCCTGCCGGGGGGAGGGGGGAGAATTGACGAGAATTTGCCATTCCATCCGGGGAGGTTAACAGGGAAGGTCGCGAATGACTGGGAATTTGCTGTCGTATTTCGAGTCTTATCCCCAAATTGTAACGGGGGTTCTGGAAATTCGCAACTTTCGTTTTGACGCATGGTAATGGGTCGACACCGATATAATCGCTGGTAAATTGACACGACGCCCCGATATCTACAACTGACTTAACAACTAACAGTATGTAGTTGGTTTGACAAATGGGGAGACGTAATTGGCCCTGGCTCATTTTCATCGTGGGCCAGCGAGAGAGACTCCCGAAATTTTGCATCGGGGTACACTCGCTAAGCCAGAACTTGCGTCAACCTATTTCACGTTCGTGAGTCTGTTGAACTTTTTGGCTAAGGGGGGTGACGGAAGGGCCCGGAAATGTTAAAGGGAAGAAAGGATGGAAGGGAGGGAGGAGGGACAGAGGGGAAACGGGAGAAGGAGGAGGGGGATGTGGCATGTAGGTAAGGGAGGATTACTGGCGGTAAGCGAAGGGGGAGTGAGAGGAAGGGAGACGGGTGTAGGGGAGAGAGAGAGAGAGAGAGAGAGAAAGAGAGAGAGAGAGCCGAGGGCGCGGATAGAAGAGGCGCTATGGGGGGGTATGGAAGGGGGTGGGGAGGGAGGGAGAGGAGAGGAGAGGTGGTAGGGTGCGCCGCCGCCCGTGCACCGTAGAGGCGACCGGAAGCGAGTTCGGCCTGGCTCGTGATCCCCGGTTTTGTCATTACTGATTTTCTAGCAGAGTCCATCATGGTGGTCAGGACAACTCCCGAGCCCTCCCTCCCTCCCTCCCTCCCTCTATCCACGGGCCACCAGCCCTATCCCCACCCCAACCATCCACTCCCCTCCCCGACCACCACCACCACCACCGCCATTGCATTCTTGCATTCGAATGATTATTGATGGGGGTTGATTGTGTCGAGGTTGAATGGAGGGGTTTGAGGGGGGGGGGGGGTTGGATCTGCCGAATTCTGCGGTCACTCTTGTATTTATCATCTTTGTTGCCTTTGCATAGAAAGTGTCCCGAATAGGCAGTTCCGTGATTGAGATCGAATTGCTTGTTACCGACCGAATTGGCTCACGACAACCAGGACCGAAGGCTGACCACGGACCCCGTTCTCTTAACGTCTTCCTGTCTCCTGTTTGTTGATCTTACCATTTTCTTTTCTTATTTACATTTTTGATATAAAAAAACGGTAGTAGAGAAAATGTTGATCCAATATGGCTAGAAGTGTATTTTTCAATTCATTTACGACTTTTAAATCCGTCTGAAAACTCTTATATGAAAAGAATTAATAAAATCTGAATTATAAATGTTCCCTAAACTTCTCTGGATGATTAAAGACAAAGAAATGCGTACTTCACGTTTCTTTGAAGTATCAAAACAAAGAAATGCGTCGTCGATAGGCGGCTCGAGTATACAGAGACGAGAGGCGAAAGCGAAGAAAAACTCCACGTCCATTTAGCTCGCCTCGAAAAACCTTGATATTCTGTGCCTTTCAGCGTTATCAACGCGGAGGGCAGGGCCGGCCAGGAGATGCCAAGTACCTCCTTGTATTTAAACCACACCGATAAAGACAGGGATAGTTTTTGAATAAACTTAAAACATATATGTTTGTAAATAACTCAAAAGAGTTTTTTTAAGGAAAAAATAGGAAAGTTTAACTTCGTTGGATATCGGTGAGGTTCTTGTTTTAGTTGTGACGGAGTAGGACGATGACCGGTTGTTGGCAACGGTGGAATGGGTCAGCTGTCCAGCGCGGCGGTCCATTCTTGTCAGCTGCCGCCACCAATCTGGTTGAATTATTCATTAATTGATCGATTTTGATTGGCT
>JAYMFT010222923.1:0-25115 GCA_038088735.1 Panulirus argus | reverse complement strand
ATATATATATAGATAGATAGAGAGATAGATAGATAGATAGATAGATAGACAGATAGATAGGTAGATCTATGAATGATACCGGTACGCACACACACACACACACACACACACATATCCACATCTGTGGCCAAGGAAATTAAGGTCAACCAACTACTGTTGTGGCTTAGGGAAAAATCGAGCCATAAAGTTAAGAAAGATAATATTATGAGGTACCTTTCACCGAAAGTCACATTTATCATTTAAGTTAATATTTAAACCAATCACGACGCTGGGAAAGATAAGAAATACTTATCAGGCCAGTCAGATGTGCTCCAGACACAACCAATGCAAGACTTTAGACCCCCTCCCATATCTCACTTTATCCCGGTGGGATAAGGTTGCAGAATTAATGACATTGGAAAGCAGGTTCCCTGATGTTGACGAAAATTAATTACGTAAGGAATACTTGAAGTACATTTGCTCATGGTTCTAGTCTCTAATGGGAAGACTGATTTTAGTTTAGTGTTTGTCCGTTTAGCTGATAACGGCCAACCGGAGACAAAGGTAACCATTAGATTTTGTTTGATACTTATTAGGGTGCTATGTATGTTATCTCCCAGTGGGGTGCAGTCAGTCATTTCGATCAGACTAATTAGTTTGCCCTTATTAGGTATTTCTATCAATAGTAAACGATAGCCTCCTTACTGAAATGTAAATTCGATGGTAATGAACCCGTAATCATGTTTTTCTCATGCGACTTTTTAAACGATTTTTCTTTTTTTTATAACCTCAAAGGACAGTTGATTGCATGTTAGAAATGATAATATTGTAATTGGAGAATGACTTTTAGAAAATGCATTAGTCTTCCACCTGTCTAGCGACTTTAAACCCCCAACAAAGCAGGGAGGGCTATGAAGATAAGGGAAAATATGAAGGGGATTATAATAAATTTCATATAGATGTGGCCTCTATACTTAATCCTAGATAGTACAGCATACCATAGAATTGATTTAGTTGATTGCTTTGTGGGCTTCAGCACCAGACGTCATTACTTGATATTGGCCAACCACTTTTTGTCAGTTTTGTAGAGGTTGGTGTCAGGTATTTATTTGTGTGACGATGTGTCAGGGGACAGTTTCATATTCTCTTTTTGATGTTATAGCTACTAGTATTGTGCAGGAGTGGGTTTGTGGTTGGTTGAACCCAATTAGAATGTGTTGTACACATTATTGTGGTGACCCCTTGCACCTCATTTACATTGCTTTCGAATGTCTTATTCCCTGTTTTACAGTTATATAAATCCTTAAGTTTGGAATTTAGAAACAATTGACCTTATTTTTCTTGCTTAGTATCCAGGTTTAGGTATGCACTTGAGGTTTGAAGTGCCATGGCTAGCGGAAATAGCAGTGGCTTAGGAACTTCTCTTTTCCGTGGAGCTTTACATGGTAATACAAGCAGCACCAACACCATAAGTGGTGGCAGCACCACAAACAACCAGCAGCATCACCACCTTCATTCTGCAGGGCATCACCTTCAGCAAGGTGGAGCAGTAAGTTTCTTATTTTAAGGTACACATTTCTAATAGACTTTAGTATTGAGACTCAAAGGAAGATAGAATATACGATTATATGTAAGTAATTTAAAGGTTTTAGACATTTTTTTTATGCTGAAAAGCACTGAATAACCATTAGGTTTAGATGTGCTAAAAAGTCCATCAAATCATAGATCTGTATGATCAGAAATAAATTATAGCAACTAAACACTGCTGTATTGTACAGGAAGAGAGAATTTCCTATCCTCTGTTCCCACCACTCTTATTGGTTTTCTGTGACTCTTAGGTAGTTTCATCTCTACGCTATCCTCAAGGATAGAAGAAAAGGAAATAATCTGAGTTACACTTTGAGTTATGTTATTTACATAGAAAAATGGAAATATTTGGAGTTATACTGTGTCTCTTGTTACTCACTTTACATTTGCCTGTCAACAGGGAGGGAGTCCCCATATTCACCATCCCCAGCAACCACCTCCTCCACAGCATCAGTCGTCTATGGGATCATCAACTTTCAGCTCAGAGGAAAGCCCACGTGGCAGAGGTACTCCTGGGGTAAGTTAGAGTAGAAATGGAAAACCTATTACTTGTTCGGGATACTTTCCATATCATATAAGTTAGATGTAGGAGAGCATGAGCTACAGTATATCAGTGATTCTACACCTTTGCAGAGCTTGGAAGACATGAATAATCATGTGTATATTACAGGGCATGGTATGTTTAAAGTAAATTATTTCTTTAAAACTTTTATTTTTGTAAAAGTTAGGGACAGTGGGAAATGATTAGCAAATTCTTAAGAGAGGAATATACCATGTTTTGCTCAATAAACCTATCTGTATTTTATTTTTGTAAGTTTTATGCACTATACTTAGTTGACACTTGTTACGCTGCCTTTCAGAGCCCTGACCACATGTCTACTGTAATGGCCAAACTTTGGTTTGACCACAATGTAGAATCATCTTTGTCATCCTTAAAGAAAGAAGAACATGAGAAACGTACAAGGGACCTTCGTAAGCAGCTGGAATATATAGCAGATACAAATTGGAAGTATTCTCCCGTTGAGAAATTCATTGGTCAGCAGTGATTATGCTGAAACGGTGAAGTTTGAGCATTTATGTGTGTATTTTGTTCAGTGTTTTTTTTTTTTTTTTTTTTTTTTTTTTTTTTTTTTTTTTTTTTTTTTTTTTTTTTTTTTTTTAGTGGATCTATGTTACCTTGGAAATAATCATGTAAACAAACTAGATGAAATACAGTTGTGCAAATATGTGTACACTGTTATGTACTACCTTCTGCTCCATATGTGTTTATTAATAGATATGTTACCAGTTAGATGCTATGCACAAGAACAAACAAATTTTATGAATGTGCTATGTTTTTCAGTTAACATATTTGATGGGAATGAAAATGTCTAGAGAATCCATACTCATGCATGAATTTCAAGTGGAATAATCAGTACAATGATTTTGAAAATGGTCAACAGTTGAAAGTGCAGAGTAACTACAGCTTTAGAAAAGGCAACACTAATGATATGGGGTCATTACCATGAACATTATAAAATTTATTTTCTGTGTATTTTTTCTCCTGATATAACTTTACTAAACATATTACATTATGATTTCATTGGTGCATAAAGTTGTGGAGTACTTTGTTGGGGATGTTAATAGCAACAGCCCCAGGTTTGAGTTAGACAGACCAAGACTTGAAGATTTCATACCTGTCACACATTCTGAAACTGAGACACAAAGCTTTGAGGGTGTTGTAACATCTGTGTATGGCTTATATATTATCATCGATAATGATATATACTGTGATGCTTCAAAATTTCCTGTTGGAGAAAAATTCTGTGTTAATGATCAAGTGAGAGGTATAGCACAAAGGACAACTAAACATGAAGGATGGGAAGTAGTGAAGTTACAATCACTCATAGCAGAGTGGGATACAGATAGCAAAGAAAAATTGGATAAATTCAAGAGTCATAAAGCATCTGATACTAAAGATGATGCATATATAGGTAATTATGTAAACAGTGCTTTACACAGTGAAGTAATTCTTCAGAGAGATATATCATCAGGAACACAAGGCATTCCTAAACGAGATTTAGTTTCCTCACTGATGAAGAACAGTCAGATAGAACACTCATCTGAATTGGTGAGAAGTGATGAAGATTTGAAAGACATTCTGCAAGAGCAGCAGACTGTTTTAGGCAGAGTAACATCCATTTTTGCTGACACTGTGACCATAAATGAAGATGTTAGCTTCAGCCTTTTTGCCACAAGATATGACTGGGAAATCGTAAAAGGTAAATAAAGTTTTTCTTTGTAAAGATAATTCTTTTTGCATATTTCATCTCTTGCATTGTCTTTGTTTTCAGTACTTCGTTATCTTTATATGGCAAGTTGCTTATGTTGGAAATTTTGTTTAAAGACACTTTGGAAAATTTATTCAGATTTTAATTGTAAAAGTGTAAAGGGTGCTTTTTATAATTATTTAATTTTTTTCTCTCAGTTTTTATAGGAGATACTTTGCACTGCTAGATGTAAAGAAATGAAGAAAATCACTTAATATAGTGAAATACACCTAAGATGAAAGACACTTATTTTGCTTCACTTATTCACCTTAAGAATGTATGTAACCATGTTGGAAGAAAAGTACGTAGGCAGCATTTAATGATCATGAAAAGTTTTATTTTTAGTTACAAAAGGGGAGTTTGAGTTGTACTGAGACTGTATGATGTCAGTGAAAGCCAATAGGGACTAAGAATCTTTCATAAGAAAAAGATGAAGATGATATGGCCCTTTTAGTGATTCAAGTTTTACAGTTGTAATGAGACAGAGATGCATTATATCATTGTTTTAAGTATATACGTTTGAGTAAATAGTTAGATATTTGTCATAATGAATTAATGTGAATGTAGAATTATGAGCACTGGATTAAGTTGGAGGTTATGAATTTTTTACTGGTGAATTACTCACTGATCATAGTGGAATCCTCAAAATAGATGCCATTTCTGGGGAACAAGGTTTTTTTGAAAACATTAAGAAAAAGAAAGAAAGAAAGAAAGAAAGAGATGCCATTACAAATACACTTAAGGTGTCATTATGATACAAGTGCAGATGGATTAAGCACTAGATACTTAATCATCCATGATTGAAATTGATAGGAAATTTTGGTGAATTTGGGATTGAATATACTTATTGGATGAATGACTTTTTCTTTTGATTTATTTTTACTCTAGATTTATGAAAAATGTAATTAAACTCGTATACCTGTCTTTTTATGTTGCTATGTCTTGAGAAGGCAGAGGCTTGAGATAACTTAGCTGTCTTCACTAAGCAAGCATATCCAATAAAAAGAAAATTGCTCCATTGAATTGAATCCAGAATATTTGGCCTAAGATGTGAATCTCCTTCCTTTAGGTCTAGTGATTTATATGAATTTTAAAGGTGCAATACAACAAGAATTAAAGCAAAATTAAAGAGCTAAAGATCTTACAGACAGCAATGGATGCCATGAATTATAAAGTTTCCTTGTTGATGTTAAGTAATTTATTATAAGGCAACAAGTGATGGTTATAGCAGTGGACATGCTTCTACTCAAATTTTTAGGATTTTTACGGAAGACAATTGAATTAAGCAAGGAATTTGATTTAGGGAATTAGCGTAAGACTCGAATGAAATTTTTTCCATTGGTGATTTTATTTGATTGCTCAGATATTTGGGATTTAGTATGTTGTCTGGTTGGTGTTATGAAATACCAGGAGAAGTACTATGTACCCATACAAGATGAGTTTTTATATACTTACTTGTTTTTATTTTGTTATTTAAAGATTAACTTTTGTTACATATAGCTTTTAATTTGTTTTGATAATATTTACAGGGGACTGGATAATCTGTAATATTGCTAGTGCTTCCCCTGTACAAGTTGATGGTAGTACTGAGCTGAAGGGCTTTATTAAAGTGTCGTCTTTCAAACCACTGAGGAGGAAGAGACTAAGAGGAGAAGTTACCCTCTACTACCCATCACATTGCATCATAAACCAAGACGTAAGATTCCCAACTTGTCAGACGAATAGCGTTCATGGGTCTTCTCGGAATGATAGTGTTCACTGTATGCTTCAAATATAAGTGATGTAGGAAAGAAAGAGGAGGTGGTTCAATGAAATCTTGAACTGGAAAGGCCAGAAAGAAGTTTACTGATTTCATTATTTCATGAGGAAAACAAGAGTTTTTGTTGAAGTACTTTTGTAAAACCTAGGGAAAATGTAATATATTTAGACCCAGAAACTTCTTGAACAACCAAAGGAGGTAAGGAATTAAATTATGAAATGTTTTTGTCAATATACCTGAGTTTGGAGGAAGGACTATTGTGTCAGAGAATTGTATAGCATCCCTGGTAAAACATATCTGGATGAATGATCCTTCTCATTAACCCATTGACTGCTGATGCACTATAGACAATATGGCGTGCCTTCAGCGGTTGATTGGTAGTGTGCCATACAAAGTATGACACATTTTGAAATCCCAGGTATGGTAAATAGTGGAGTGATAAGTCAGGAAGGAATGACTGGCAGCTCAGACAATAATTCCACATTCTTTGCCTATATTTTTTCAACTCAACTTGTCAGTAACCATCAAGAAGGATAGTACATTTATTTTGCTTCCCAGGCAGCAATGAATATATATAAGAATGATTTATATAGATTTTTATGAATTATGTGTACAGATGCCTACACATAACAGAACATGAAATTTTAGCATGGTTGTACAGTGAGATGCTTATATATTATAATGTTAGGGGAGATACATCATTCACCTGGTGGTGTTGCAGCCACAACATTTGTTCAGTTGTTGAGCTCACCACACACCTAACATGTTCCTATATTGATTTATATATATCATTGTTTCTGAGAAATGCTCTTTCAAATACTAAGAATCAAACACTAATAAAATGTATTGAAATTTATTGAAAATTGACACATGAAGTGCACACTGATTATGTAGAGTAGTTGCAGTCACTGGATAAAAATAAACTTTTCTTATGGCAGATGTTAGCAAAATCTTTAACTTTATGAGCTAATTCTCATCCCTTAGTAATTACTCTTGGAATTACCATTTCTGCCATTTGTTTATTTGCTTATTTTTAAATATATTGATATTGTGGCATATTGATCTTGCCACTACCATTAAAGAAATGAGCTTTGTGCCTTTACTTATTTTATGCAAAAAAGAGAGAAAAAATAAAAAGCAGGTATTTCATTATAATATTCTAGAATTATTCTTGTTTGCTTGTTCCTCCATATATATATATATATATATATATATATATATATATATATCGTTTATGTCTTTTTTTGTTGTATGTCATGATGAATGATGCAAAATTGTGGTAACTTGCATAAGTCCATCATGGATGTGTCCATTTGCATAGTCTATCACTTATTTTTCTCTTTCAGCTTAATGTTAGGTTCTTAATCTATTTTTTTAGATTTTTCTCATATAACCCCAGGACCTCTTTTGTAGGACTTGCATAGTTTCAAGGCTGCTTTTCTTTAAGAAGTGGATTTACTCCTTTGGAGGGGAAAATTCATTAATGAGACTGAGGGCCTTTTTTCACCAAAGATGACTTTTCAGTCATGATGTAACCACATGGAGATGGACTCAGATATCACCCTTCAGGCAGATATACTGTAGTTTCACTTTCATTTACCAGCCACACACTGTCCATACCCTTTACCACCTTAGGTCAACTCCTGTAAATCCACATACTTACAAAGCTCCTATTTCTCTTGCTCAATTTGCTCTCCTTATTCCATCGCCATATCACAATAAATTCATTTTTTCTTTTTTAAGATATACTGCACACGTAATGTGGCTGAGGCAGCTTCAGTTAAAGAAGGTGATACTGTAACAGTAGAAGTAATTGAGAGTCACCAGGGCAAGTTTTGTTGGCGAGCTGTTGTAGTGACCTTGGGTGTCATGTCTCCCACCACCCAGGTTGGTCCATAGTGTAAGAACATACACAGGTTTAATAAAAATACTGTGGTATGTGAAATAGGCTGGTTATGTAATGAAAATTGGAATGGAGAGAATGACAAGGGTAGTGTAAGATACCTATTTGCTGAGTATGGGAAAGAGTTGTATCTTCATGGCACTCCATCTCCTTAACTTTCTGTACTGCTGAGTAGCCTTTTAAACATTTGTAAACTGTCAGCATTCATGGTCCCAATGGTGAGATTATTCCAACTATCCAACTGTACACTAAACTGTGGGCCTTTTATGGGTTGTTATTTTTGATAGCCAAATTATGCCATTTCTGTGAACTTATACAGTCCAAGATTTCATCCCTTTCCTGCCTTGGTAATGCCAGTTCATTATTGTCCTCCATAGTGAAAATGCTTTTGAATTCATCATTCAACTCATCACATATTTCTTTGTCTTTCTCAAGAATTCTTCCCTTCAAGTTCCTTAACCTGATTAGCTGCTCTCTCAGCAAGAGTTTGTTGCTGATAAACTTAAGTAAAAGTTTTTGATTGTCTCTTGTTTTTTCCTTAGTGCTTTTTTTCAGAATTGTGCTGCTCCTTCCTTCTCACTTTTCATTACTCATTCCTTGCTCACCATTATCTTTGATATGTTATTTAGCTGCAGTGTTTTTCAAATATCCTTAGTACTTCCCTGAGCTCTCTTGCTCTATGACACATTTCTTGTTGAACCACATATCTTTCCATTTTTATCATCCTCCTAAATTGACCTCTTGAGGTACCCATGTTCTGACCCCTTCAATGTAGATTTCACAGACTTTCTGTAGCACTGGTCCATGCTTTTATTACAGAAGTCCCTCTTCCTATCAATATTCTTAAAGAACTTGATAATTGTTATGACTGCAATTCCCCTTTGGTTCCTGTTTCCACTTTCATGAATATTGAAATATATTACAAGGAGACTTTGCAGTCTTTTTGCCCTAGCATTTATTGGTAAGAAGTTTTGTTAATGTATTTCAGGAGCTGAGGATATCTGCTGATGTGAATAATCTGCTGGATTTCCCCATTTTTCAAGTACCCCTGGGTGGGAGAAAAATCAAGGATATTTTGGAAAACAAGCAGAACATTGTTATTTCTCAATCACTTAAGTAAGAATCTGTTGACATATTTTTGTAAGAGTGGATTTTAGTTGCTGTGTCAAATCTTTGTTTGTATGTTTCTCCTTCTTCCCTCTTCATATATCCTCTTTGCCAACCTTTCTTGACTTATTCTCTCGATTTATCCAGACCATTTCAGTACACCCTCTTTAGCTGTCTCAACCACACTTTTTTCTTACCCTTTTATTACTTACTTAATCAAACCACCCCACACAACATATTGTCCTTAGACATTTAATTTCCAACACCATCCTCTTCTGCACATCCTCGTCTATAGCCCATACCTCGCATCAATATACCATTGTTGGGACTACTTTACCCTCAAACATACCCATTTTTGCCCTCCCAGGTAATGACCTTTCTTTCCTAACATTTTTCAGTGCTCCCAGAACCTTCACACCTTCACCCACCCTGTGACTCGATTCCACTTCCATGGTTCCATTTGCTGCCATGTCCAGTCCCAGGTTCTAAAACTTTATTTCCTCCAATTTTTCTTCATTCAAACTTACATCACAACTAACCTGCCCCTCTTAACCTAATAACTTTACCTAATTCATGTATACTCTCAGCTTTCATACACTCTTCCCATCTTAATCACTACTTAATGCAGTTTCTCATTCGAATATGCCACCAGTGCCGTTTCATCACGAAACAACAATGATTCACCTCCCAACCCCCCTAATCATGACAGACTGCAGACCTCCTTTTTCCAAGACCCTTACAATCATCTCTCTCACCATCCCACTCTGAAACAAATTAAACAGCCAGGGTGACATCACACACCTCTGCCACAGACCCACCTTCACCTGAAACCACTCACCCTCCTTTCTTCCAACTAGCACACAAGCATAAAATACATGGAAACCAGAACCTCCCTCCATACAGTGATGCCCCTCAGGCCTTTCTCTGGTTTTCATTGACCACATCTTATACCCTGTTTCAGCCTTCTGGCAGCATATTGCCCCCATATACCACATCACCCCAGTTGCCTCTCTATCCCTTGCACACCTCACTCCCTTCTGCATGTTCAGGGTCTGAGAACTCAAAGTGTTTTTCACCCCATCCTTTTACATCCTCCTTGATTTCTCCCTTTTCCTTGTTTTCTCCACTTTTCTCATCCGCTCTACATGCTCAAACCATTTGAGTACATCTTCATCAGCTCTTTCATATGTACTCTCCTCTTATTCCTTGACAAGGGAGAAGGATATGACAGAATTGATAAAAAACAAGATGATAATGAATTAAGAAAAAGTGGTATTGAATATAGTTATGAGAATTATTGAGAGAATGTTAATCACTCAGATGAAAGACAAAACAGTAATACAGATCAACATGATAGGAATATGAGAAATAAAAGAACAGGAATGAAATCAAACGATGATAGGAAACAAAAAAAAGGTGAAGAGAACAGAGAACCATTAATGATTAGAGTGAAAAGCAATAAAAATATGCAGATATTATTTAAAAGGCATGTGCAGACACTTTGATGAATGTGAGATAAAGTTTCTGATCAGAATTATTTTTTGTTCATGTTATCAGTTACATATATTTTGATAGCAAGTAATTATAACCAGATATCATGACCTAATTTTCTATCTTTTCAGGTTTCCTCTGGTAACGCTGGGGTCACAGGTTTACACTAGTGCATTCATCAAGAATACTGGGCAAAAGGCTAAGTCTCTAAATCGGGTATATTTTGTCTCAACCTCTAAGGAGTGCCAGTTTAGCTTGGTCTGCTGCTCTTCTGGAGGATTGACGGATGGTACTCCTGTAAATATAGAGCCAAATATGGTGGTTAATATCCAGTTTAAGTGTACTGGCAAACTACTAGGATTAGTGAAACAGCTATGCATCTTTGACTTTGGAAACTTTCAGATAGGAAGATATGTGAGTGCCACTACTGAAGACCATCACATGGCATGTCTTGCTCCTGAAACTCCTTATACACCTCATCTAAGGCTCAGAAAACCAATACTGTACCATCCAGAAAACAGGAAAATTGTCTTGGGGGAGAAACCCTTAAGGTCTCCAGCATTTCTGCCAGTATCTATACCTGTGGCACCTATTCCACAACAGCTCTGGCAGGCTCTGGACGGTGGTACAGATGTTCTCCACATGTTTCCCTTTCTAGCAGAACCTCTTAACCCAGAAAACCACAAGAAAAAGCTTACTCTATTGCTACATTTAGAAGAAATAGAAATGGTACAACAAATGAGACAGGTAGGTGCTCTATGCTTTCTGAACTGCCTCTCAAAAATTTGTGATGTTTGGTCTGATATTATTCATTCAGTATGTTTTCCACAATGATATAAGGAGATTTATGCAAAATCTTTTCTACATAACCTGATGTTTGTATATATTCACAGATGATGACCATCAGTATACCCTTTTATTAGATGTTTTCTTTAATTCATGAAACACCTTATCTTCTTGTTATTTTATACTGCATTTTATTGGTTAATTCCTACAAATGATTATATGGAGGCCCCAGAAATAACCACAAATAACTTGTTAAAGTGCTTTGTAAACAGAGACCAGCCATATTGCCCAGACTCACAGTTTGATGACAGAACTTTACCATAGGTCTTTTTCTTAAAAGCGGGTGCCTAAAGCCTTTGTCTAGAATCTTGCACACACTGATATAATTAGCTATCTCGTTTTGTCTGTGAAAATGGCAGAAATTGTGTGCTTTATATTTAGAATACACCTGTCTGGTTCATTGTTTTGTACAGCTAGGAGCCCATATTATATGTGTTATAGTGATAAGAAACTCTGCAAGGCTTTATTATAGTTAACTGTATCCATTGCTGAAAACGAACCTTGATGGGAGTTATTTGTTTCCACATGGATAAGCAGAAAAATTGGTAGACTTTGTGTCAGCTTTCACATGTATCCTCCATTCAACTCTACATATAACAGTTACGAAAGTGAAAAGCACTATATTAGGGTTTGCCAAGGGAGGTCAGATGATGATGCATGTTTAACAAGATACTTGTGGCTATCCTGTAGGAATCAGATCTTCTTTTAGCTTAACTTGAAGTGAATGGTAATTGAATCCCCTGTGCAAATTTGTCATCTTGTTGGGGATGTTATTGTCCAATATTAGCCTCCTGGGCATGCATAGCTAAACATTTAAGAACAGATATATTGTTACCATGGAGAAAGAATCTCCTTCCTTATCAAAGCTCATTCTTATAATACCTATGACATGAGCCTTTTAGCATTTCTTCCATTATTTTTAGAAATGAGAAAAACGATCAGCATTGATTACTCTGTTGTAAGAGAAAGAAGATAGGATATAAAAATTACCAGTCTTATATATTTTCTTTTCAGTTTGACATGATGACAGCAAGTTTTGTACCTCATGGGGAGTATTTAAGTCTCACTGTGCCAGGGCTGGCAGAGAAACGTCCATCTCTTATGATTGGTGACACAGTCATTGCATCAAGCCCTAGTGGCTTGTGTGATGTTGAATTTGAAGGCTACATTCATGAAGTACACAATACTCAGGTACTGAATACTGATAATTTTTTATGAAATTTATTTAGAGTAGAATGAAAAACTAGTGTAGTTAGTAAAACCTTGGTATGAGGACACAACCCATCTTTCTTATAAAACAAACACCAATTCACCACATCATAAGACCTCTCATGCCCAAGATGCAGCTTCCACACAAAGGGTGCTGGACACTTACTAATCAGTTGTCCTGCACTAATCTCACATATACATATACATAAAATTACCATGGTTTTTGACCTGTGGACCTGCTTGTTGGACGTGGCTCACTTTCTAAAGGCTGCAGGAGCTCCTTAGAAGGGGATTTTAGGGCAGGCAAGTTGGGCATGGTTGTGGATAGGGGGCTGTGGTTTTGGTGCATGTGAGCAAATGAGGCCATTTCTTCATTTGTTCCTTGCCCTACTTTGATAGTATGGGAAATAGCAAAAAAAAGTGAAAATATGCTTAGAGAGGCAGCTGGTGGGATATTTGATCATTACCTGTTGGAGGCAAAGATGAAGATATGTAAAAGTTTTGGAAAAGAGGAAATGATATGGCAGAGAAGAGGGTGGTGAGAGTAAGTGAGCTTGGAAAAGAGACGTGTGTGAAGAATTACTACGAGAGATTAAATGTGGAATGGAAAGAGGTGAGAGTAAATGAAGTTAGTGTAGTGGAAGTTAGGGGAGTGGATGAGGAATGAGAAGTGTTTAGGGAAGCAGTGATGACATGTGCAAGAGAAGTCTTTGGCATGCAGAAGGTAGGAGATGGGCTGGTGAGAAAGGGTAGTGAGTGATGGGATTATGAAGTCAAGTTGCTTGTGAAAGAGAAAAGAGAGTTGTATGAGTGGTGCCTACAAGGAAGGAGTGTGAGTGATTATAAGGTGTACAGGAGAAAGCAGCAGGAAGTCAAGGGGAAGTTGTAAGGGCTGAAAAAGAGAGCAAATGAGAGTTGGAATGAGTGAGTATCAGAAGACTTCAGGGAGAGTAAGAGGATGTTTTAGAAGGAAGTTCATAATGTGAGAAAAACAAGAGAACAAATGGGAACATTGCTGAAGAAGGCAAATGGGTATGTGGTAAAAAGCAGTGATGAGGTGAAGTGGAGATGTAATGAATTCTTTAAAGGAATGTTGAATGTGTTTGATTTTAGGGTGTCAGATTTAGGGTGTTTGGGTTGGGGAAGTATATGAAGTGAGTGAGTTATAATAAATGGTTTGTTGAAGAGAGAAGAGGTGGTGAAAGCCTTGTTTAAGATAAAATGTGGTAAGGGTGTACTGGGTATTACTACTTGATGGTATTGCAGTTGAATTTTTAAGAAAGAGGTTGACTGTGTTGTTAATTGGATAGTAAGAATTTTCAGTGTATGTATGTATCATGGGGAGATGGAAGAATATTGGTGGAATGCATGTATGGTGCCATTTTATAAAGGCAAAGAGGACAAAGGTTTATGTTCGAATTACTGAGAAATACGTTTGTTAAGTGTACATGGTAAGTTGTATGGAAGAGTGGTGATTGAGAGGGTGTTGTCATGCACAGTGCATCAGATTAGGGAGGAACAATGTAGTTTCAGGAGTGGTAGAGGATGCATAGATCAGATGTTTGCTTTGGAGAATGTGTGTAAGAAATACTAAGAGAAACAAGGATCTGTCTTTGGCATTCATGGATTCAGAGAAAGCATATTAGAGGTTCATATCCTATTGAGGTTCCAGTGTTTTTAAGTACACCTTCTTTTCCAGATACTGCTCAAGTTCCATCCAACATTTCATGTTGAGTACTGTGGAGAAGATTATGCTGTTCGTTTCAACTTCAATCGCACCCCATTACGTCGTTGTCACTTTGCTCTTGACTTTTCCATGAAGCAGCTTGGACCTGATGTCCTCTTTCCTTCGAAAATGAAGATCCAGCTTCCACAGGTTTGCTACATAGACCCGGAAGTACCCACCCCAACCACAAGGGTGAAAAAGGCACAAGACAGTATATCCTTAGTTAAGTGCGATCATGTCAGTGGATCACAATATGCTAGGACTCGTAGGATTTTGGAGATGCCTATAGGAAGACCTAAAACCATGAATAGGCCTTTAAAGGGAAGAGGCTGGTTTAATGAAAGTACGGCAAGGAATTTTCTTAAGATGAAAATTGATGATCAGGAAAATAATTTAGATATCAACAAGATGCTGGAAGATGTAAATGAAAAGTTGATTCATGATTTAAAGGAAATGCATACTGATGTCAGTAGGGCAGATGTAAAAGATAATATATCTGGGAAGAGTTGTCTGACTGAGGAACTTCAGAATTTCATGGAAGATAAGTTAACAGGCCAAGATGGTGAAGAAAACAGAATTTATGAGAAGAGGTGCATGAAAGACAATACTCTAAATATAATTGAAGATCAGTTCCAGGGACAAGATCAAATGTTTACTAAAGAGATTAATAGTGTTCACTTTGCTACAGAAAAGAAAATCAGAGATAAAGAAGTAAGCAGTAGCTGTCATATGATACAGGCACAGATCTACAAAGAAGACTTTACACCTTCAAGAGTCCCTGTGGTGACAAGGCTGTTTGGAGTTCCTTCCTCAGGGTCAAGTTCCAACTCATCCTTATGCTGCAGCAATGATGATTTCAGAACTAGAACCAGCCCTGAGGATCATGTTTTACACTTGATAAAGGCTGGGAAAATTAATAGAATTCCTGATGAATGTGAAGTGATAAGTGAAAGAAAAACAGCTATGTCAGTGACTCAGGCAAGTACAAAGGTTGGTTCAAGAAACAGTAAACTGAGTATTTGTGCTCCATCTTCAGATACTCTCTTAGAAACCAATGTCAATAATGGTAAATATTTTAGTACCTCTGTGGATGCTGTATCGAAAAAGCAGCAGCATAAAATGGAAGGACATAAAATGAATTTGAAATCTAAGTTGCAGATGGCTACAAACAGGCCTTCAGAGCTATACAGAGCTAGTGGTGCAGTTAAAGTCCTCTCTGGTGCTGAAGTTTCACAGTTTGAAAGTAGTGGTAGGAAAACACTGTTTATACCAAGGTCACAGGAACTAAACTTTTACAGGAATATGAAGAAGAAACGAGAAGTGAAAGATCAAAAACATTCTGGTGCATTAGCAAGAGAAGAACTAGGAAGAACAGAGAAAAGAAAAATATCTAACATAGATTGTAGTATGGGAAATGGACCCAGTGATGTCATGAGTTTTAGAAAATATGACCAAGCCCCATCTGCAAACCACTTTGATGAAGAGGAACTATTCGAATTTAGTGAATCCAATCAGAGCAAACAAATACCTCAGAATCTGACAAAGCCAAGAAACGTTTCACACACTGACCAGAAGTCTTCAGCTGTTTTAGAGAAACTTTATATTGTACCTGTTTTACCACTACACCATACAAGAAAAAAAGGTAAGAAATAAGTTGCAACGTTGCCAACCAAGATGATATCTTCACAAAGCCGCATGACCATTGCATATCTTTCCTTCATTTACATGTTCGTGCACTCTTCTCTAGATGCATTCCTGTTTTCGCCATGCTATTCTTATGCCTTAGGCACTTATATCCAGTTCTTGGCCTTCAAGAGCCATCCCCAAATGATCTTTTCAATTCTACTGGTATTCCACAGAAAGAACATTTTCTCATTTCAAGCTAGGTGTTCGACTTAACTGTTCTTCTAAGGCTTAGCTCATTTCTCATAATGGTACTTTTTGTTTTCAAGGGCACAATTGTGTAATATACATGTAATGCAGTTTCTTGTACTGTACAATTAGAATTAATTTAAGGGAGCCATTGGAGATTTTAAATAGTTTGGAAAAATATATTACATTTAAGAGTAAAGAAGTTGAAATTTCATGGGGCTCACCAGTGGCATTCAAGTTTACACTGTTGAAATTTCATAGGGCTCACCAGTGGCATTCACGTTTACACTGGAGTCCACTTGATTTTTACAGGTATGGAAAAATTATCACATCTGCCTATCTTGAAATGGTTCAATAAAGAACTGAACTTTGAACAAAAGCTTGCAGTTCGTAGGATCCTGGAAGGAACCACACGACCGCTGCCTTATGTCATCTTTGGTCCACCAGGAACAGGCAAGACTGTAACACTGGTAGAGACAGCACTACAAATTCTGACAATGATGCAGCACAGCAGGTAGTAAACTCTGACAGCTATGTAATTGAAGAGTGGGGAATGATTTTTCTGAGGGTCCTTGCAGAATCAGAAATATATGAGATGGTTAAGATTTTGTGGGTTGCTACTTTAAGAGGGATTTTTAGGTGAAAATAAGTACTCTGGCAGGTACAGAATTCAAGAGTTTAGGATGAAGTTAATTTTTGTTAATGGAATTTCCAAAATCAAAAATTCTTTGGCAGTTCAGCTGTTAAATACCCTGAGCAGTGTATGCATTTTTAGTATGAATTCAGATTTTTAAACAAATTGACTTACAGGCAGCTTTGTCACTGTTAGCTGTTGCTCTGATTGCTACCATTCATCCTTGATTTCAGGCTTTTGATAGTAACACCATCCAATAGTGCATCTGACCTTGTAATGGAAAGACTTCTGGCCTCTAATCAATTGGGAAAAATGGATTTGGTCCGATTAAATGCCTACCAGGTAAGAGTAAGCTGAAGCTGAAGATTCCAAGATTAAGTTTGTCAAAAATCATTCAACATTTGTAGTTTTAGATATCCTCAAAATAGTTTTACTGTAGAATAACTGGCTGTATTTCAGAGACTTGAGGAAGCCGTCCCTGAGATCATCCGTCCATACTGTTGTAATGGAGATCAGCTGTCTGTGCGTGTGCATCAGCGAATCATAGTAACCACAGCAACCACTGCTGGTTTACTTTACACTTTAGGTCTCCACAATGGCCACTTTAGTCATGTGCTGGTGGATGAAGCAGGCCAGTTAACTGAGCCAGAGTGCTTATTAGCTTTAGGGTGAGTATTGTTTTTACTAATGTATATTTTGCTAAGGTAAATATAGAAACCAGCAACAGGGCATTCGATGGAGGAGTTCCAACAAAAACAAGAAAGATACTGCACTGTACTAACAAGTATGTAAAGTTGCTACAGTGGGTATCAAGTCATGTTTGGTTTAGTCTCTGGCTTACTGAAAAGACAAGATGGGCTGGCTGCATCTGTCATTCCTCTGGTGTAAAACATTTGTAAAGCATAATTTTTTTCATATCTGAATGTGTAGATACACCTTGCCACTGTTATGCATGGGCCCATTAAGCATGGTTTCACTCATGTGCAATTCATTTTTTTACATCAGTTTAAGAAAATGGTAGATAGGTTTCACTCATGCGTACTGCTTCAGCCTAGTTAATGACCAGACTTTAGGAGAGACTTGTCAGGTTTTGTCGCTACTTTTGATTCATGGCTCCTTTATTATTCCCACTTTAACCCCCTGCCTGCAACTGAGTGCTGGTGTTCAGGCAGGGAAAGCTTGAACCACCAATTGTTACTCTATTTTCTTCTTTCCTCTGTGGTGAAACTATAGTGTATGCTTATATAAAAACAACAGAAAAAGATAATGAAAAAATATTTCATGAAAAGATGATATAGGGATGAAAGTGCCAAATGTATACAATATATTAACTTTATAAAGCCAGCATCCTGTGGTAATGCACAGTTTGCAGTTTGATCTGAAACTTATTGAAACTTACGTGTTGTGCTAACATCAATTTTATATCCTGGTTCAGTTTTGCATTTTCAACAGTGATTTTATCATTATGATTGTTTTATTTGAAATTTTGTTTGCATACTCTTACACACTAAAGTGTGGTCTTACATGTTTTGCTTTAGCCTATTTCTTCTTGTACTTTCATATAAATATAGTTAATCTTTTATTACACATATTTCTTAGTTCCTTGGGATTTTCATCTACCACTTTTTTGCTCTTTGTATTTAAAGTTTATGGTTATTGTTAAATTATTTTTTTTTCATTGGTTTCTTTCATGCGTGTAACAACTATATGTTGACTGACCATAAATTTTTATCATTATGGCCTACAATTGCAAAAGTTCACTGTGTATGAATTAAATGGAAAGTTAAGTAAATGTTCGATTTTTTTTATGCTCCAAAATAGCTTCAAATTTACCTGATTCCAGAGATCTCTTAGGCACTTAGAACTTAGGCAACTTTCATGGCTTGAGAATTATTTTTAAGAAAAGACTAAGACACAAATGATATAGAAATGCCTTACTGGATGCCATTCCATATATGATGTGATTAAAGAGTGTGAGATATGATGAAATATCACCACCTTTCAAGGTTGCTGAACAGTTCATCAGGTCAGATAGTCCTTGCTGGCGACCCGGCACAACTTGGCCCAGTGGTGCAAAGTACCTTAGCGAGGAGATATGGTCTACAACAGTCCTTCCTTCAGCGACTGTGTTGTTCTGTCATTTACCAGGTACTCCTCAACATTGTAATCAATACTCGAATTGCTACTGATTGAATGATTGGACTGTAAGATGTCTATTTGAAATATTCTTATCAAATGTTTCAAATCCATTATTACTTTACCTATCATTTATGTAGGTTGAATCTTTTATCAAGCCTCTTTACACCACATATTGTCCCCATACATTTCATTTCCAACACATTCACCCTCTTTAGTGTTCTGTCATCTTGGGCCCATGCCTCACATCCATACTGTACTGATGGGACTAGTGTACCAATTGTAGCCCTGTTTTTCTACAAAGTCCTCATTGCACCCAACCAGGTGGTGTGGGATGTAAATGCAAAGAACTATGAGAAAAGGGTGGATTTGCAGTATGTTGGGAGTGTGGGGGCATGGGAGTTGTACCTATTGCTTTTTGCAAGTGGCATGTGGCAGGTTTAAGAAGAAATTCCAGAGGCTGGTGACAGAATGTAGGAGAAAGAATAAAAGAAAAAGTTGAAAGTTACTGCAAACAAAAGAAAGGCGATAAGGTGTTGTAGGGGATGAGGCAAGAGGGTTTGAATAAAATTGAATAAAGAGGAATTAAAGCAAATGGAGTTACTTAGATACCTAGTTGTGGACATGGCTGTGAATGGAGCTAAGGAGACTTAAGTAAGTCACTAAGTGTAAGGTGATGTAAACATTCAGGGTACATAAAGGAGTGTGTGGAAGAAAGGGTCACTGAATTTGAGGAAAAAGATGGGTACGTTTGAATTTATAGTAGTCCCAATGGTATTGCTTTGTCATGCTGGAAATGAAATGCCTGAGGACAAAATGTGACATGAGGCAGGTTGATCATGTAAGAAAGGACTTTCCCAAAAAGAGGTGTGATGGTGATCAGGAGAATTGACCAGGATGTGCTGAAATGGTTTGGATTTATGGAGAGATTGAGTGAATAGTGACTAACAAGAGGAAGAAGCACCTTGTTGGAAGAGGAGGGAGTAAGGCTGACAAGGAAGGATGAAATAAAGGAGGTTTCATGGTATGAGGGCCAAAGTATTTAGATGGGTGAGAGGCATGTGTTGAACAGAAAGCATTAGAACAAATTGGTTTATAAGTGTCAATGTGCTGCCAATGGGCTGATGCAAATAATATGAAGTACTCTAATTAAACCATGGAATTATCTGATGAGGTCTGGGTTTGGTACATCACACATGATAGCAGTAGTCTGGATTTATGTGGGAATGAGCCCATTGGATGTCTTTCCTTGAATCACTGCTACCTTCTGAAGTTGGGGGAGGCAGTGAGGAATGCAAAACCAGTCATATTGTAAATATTGTAAACATTGAAACTTATTGGTATTTGAAAACTTGGATTAATTTTGTTTACAGCACACAAGTTATGCAATGTATAGATGATATATTCAGGTAGATTTAACAGTAAAGCTTAGAACTATGAAAATGTACTGAATAACAAAACCTCTCACCAGCCACAGGAGATGGATAAGTCCTCAGCTTGGATGTATGAGCCTTGCCTAGTGACACAGTTGGTAAGGAACTACCGCTCTCACCCAGACATATTTGCTGTGTCCTCCAATCTCTTTTATCACAACAGCCTTCAAGCTTGTGCTGATAACAAGGTAAGAATTGAGAAGATCCATATATCATGACTGTGGTTTCACCTATGTTTCTCGCCTAAAATTTTCTTTACAGTTTTGGCATTCAGCCATTTTTACCTGCTGTGAATTTTGCTGTTGTCAGTATAATGTTAGAAGCCAGGATATTACTCTTTACTCCTTAGTGTTTAATGTCATTAGCCCATTTCACTGTTCAGTGCATTATATGTTGAGGTATGACACTACTGCTTCATGCACCAGTTGACATTTTATTGACTCTGTCCATCGTTTAGAATCCCAGCTGATGTGTGCTTCCACCGGTTACCCATTGATGTCACTTGACAACCTACTGCTGCACTTTGAAAAAAATATCACCTATCTCTTGTCACCAAAGGTTATCAAAGAGAGTGTACATACTTTGTTTTGGCATCATGCCAGATTTACATGCCCACTGTTGAAGTCATTTATAGAATTAGAGTCCTTATTGGACTTGCTTCACAAACCTAACCGTAATGTTTCACAAACCTAACTGTAATGTTAGATACCTTTATATACCTGGTAGTGCCATGGCAGCTGATGGAACCATGGTAGCTAAAGTAAGCCATAAGGTGTGTGAGGGTGCAATAGACCTGGGTACATTGAGGGGTGTGCAGATTAAGAGGTCCCTGTTTGTGAGGATAAAGATGGGTCTGTATGATGGTACTGTAGTTCTGAGTGTTTTGTGGATGTAAGGCATGGCCCTGAGTGACAGTTTGTGGAGCAAGTCCCATGGGAGATTTCTCAGCTGGACCTACAAGTATATGGCAGTAGGATAAGGGACCAAGAGGGGAGACACTATGGAAAATGAAATACCAGTGCATTTTTAAATAGGAAAGGTGTTGAACAGAATTCCACACAGAGACTGCATTAGGACGTATGTGGGAGAGACAAATAGAGGCATGGAAACATGAACAAGAGAACACAAGAAAGAAGTTAGGAACGATAAAATGACCAACATAAGTGCTACGTGTAAAACAAGCAGTAAATCTTCCCAGATGTAAGGAGGAACAATATAACCACAGAAAGTTGGGTAGACAAAGGAGAAAGATGATAGAAGCAGCCCTATGTTTTGCTAGAAGACAACATCAACACAGTTAGTGGGTAGAAATTGGTCAAATGCAAGAGGAACTGATCGGTCAGGGATCACCGCACCACAGTGACAGGGAACCTGATCCAGCACCATTGTATAAAACCCGAAATGAGACACTTCTTTGTCATATTCTCGTAAGGAAGGAAAAACTGCTGAAATGTTGAGAATTAATCCCTGATCAGCAGCTCAAAGGTCATTGCCACCTTACTGCCTTGTTGTAAGAATGGACAACAATCATGGTCTGAGTTATCAGGGCATGCAGGATAGTGTGAGGCATACATGGAATTAAGCGAATTGGAGCAATGTGATCGTCATGGGGTGACATTCTGTCAGAGTGCTGAACCTGGGCATATTAAGCAGTCAGGAGAAAACCATGTACATGTTTGTAGGGCTTGGCTGTGGTTTTGGTGGATTATGTTTTAACAAAGAGACTGGATGTGAGCAAATGAGGCCATTTTTTATCTAATCTTGGCATTACCTTGCTGTACAGGAAACAGTTAACAAAAAAGTAATTATAGCAGCATTCTTATTTTCAAGTACACTTCTTTCTCCCCAGATTACAAACCTAAAATGTCTGTAAGTTGTTCCTCAAACAGGTTTTTGATTTACAGAGAATTGAGAAACTTCTTGCATGGGATCAGCTACCTTGTTCCTCATGTCCATTACTGTTTCATGGTGTTGTTAGCAACAACCTTCAAGAAGGGGACTCCCCATCCTGGTTCAATGCAGCCGAAGCTTTCCAGGTTAGTCCATTTGACTCTACCAGTATACACTATCAAGGCTTGGTTAATACTTAAGATGATTATACCGTACTTGGTAAAATGGCTTAGAAAGACAAGTGTCTTACCTGTCCCAAAGAAGTTTCATTGGAAGAAATCTCTCTGGAATTAACAAAATTTACATAACAAGGCAAGGAGCCACACAGCATGGCTTCAGATGCAGTCACTTTACCAGCACACACTACTCTGACCTCACACAACATATCGTAGATGGATTCAACTAATTTCAGCCTCCTTCCTGCACAGTACTAGTGGCAGTAGACGTCAACAAAACATTTGACTTTTCCTTGACACATCCTCAACACAAAATATACTTGACACCACCCTCTACAACAATGACCATAAGTGGTTGAAAATTTCAAAATTATAAGATTTTGAAAAGTGCAACTGTGTTGATTAAGTGAAGGTTTTAACTGGATAAATATGATTAGATGAAAACTACTTCATGGGTTACTTTTTGTTTCAGGTTGTGAGGTACACAAAAAGCCTCATTATGTATGGTGTGAAGCCACAGGATGTTGGGATCATCACTCCTTACCGTAAACAAGTAAGCTGATTTGAAGATGCTGGGTAGCATAGGGAAATGATTTTGACTGAAAAATTTCTGAGTGTAGAAAGTAATTAACAGAGTGTTATTTAAAGAATGAAGAGTTATGATACTGAAATATTTCGTTTGGAAAAGATAAAGTGATAAGGTAGATTAAATATTGGCTATGATTATTTTTTTTTCATATGTGTTTCACATTTCCTCTGTTAGTAACACCAGAAACATTCAAAGGCCCTATTTGCTAACATCCACTCTCTGGCTGTCATGTATATTGCACCAAAACTACAGCCCCCTATCCATGACCAGGCCCCATATACCTTCCCATGGTTTCCCCCAGCCACATCACATGCCTTGGTTCAATCCATTGATAACACATGGGCCCCTCTATACCACATCATTCCAGTTCACTCTACCTTACAGCCTCTTGCATATTTAAAATCATTTTCATTCCATCCTTCCATCTCCAATTTGGTCTTCTCCTTGTGTACTGCACTTCTGACACATATATCATTCTAGCTGTGAATCCTTCCTTGACAAGAGTTGAGTACAGAGCAGTACAACTTATCAACTTTCCCAGGCTAACTTCAAAACTTGACCCGCTTAGCCAGTGCTGCAATGTTGGTTCATTTTTCCTCTTGTATAGGTATTACTTTGGTTTTTACTCCCAAGAGCTGGCAGCCTGTGTGCCCCATTTTACATTAACAAATGTATTAAATAATGAAGACACAGAACTAGATAAGATGTTTCAGTATAAACTCCACAAACCGCCAACAACTGTGGCTGGAAATTGCTAAAGTGAATCTTGTGCTTTTGGGAAGAAGAGGAGGAAGAGCATTAGCTTAGGTGTGAAATTATGATATTTAAGGTTGTTCCGATCTTTTCCATTGTGGTGCTGATAGTGCCAGAGCTTTTGACTTGCTTGCAACATCAGTATGAACAATTCCTTAGCATGCAGTAGTTCTTTACATCTTCTTCAACAAGCATTTTGTTTTTCATATTATTTCATTTTATTGTATTTTTTCATATTATTCCTCTGACTGTTCTGTCCCTACATCTGCCAAATTAATTTTTACTGTCTACATCATATTTTTGGTTTGATAACTTAGATGCTATGATCAGGTCATCCCTCACTTTTTTCTCTTCAGAGTGGACAAAGTAAGGTCTCTAGGCTTACCTTGTAATTCAGATCTATTTTTGGGCCACTGCCTCAGAGAGAAAATGTTTCTCATATTTTAAGACATTCATTTGGAGGATGATAGCAAAGAACTGACAAAAGTATACAAATGTATACACCCCCATGGTGTAGCGGTTAGTGTTGCCAACTGTGACACATTTATGGGCCACTTGGGGTCAAGTCTGTGTAGGTTCATATCCCAGTAATGTCATCTGGTCCACATTCAACCCAACCGTTCTTCATCCCCTATGGGCTGGCCGACAAAACTGGTGTCTGGTATAGGCTAGGGTACATGTATAGCATTAACAAGATGGTCATGATTTTGGCATTCAAATGCACGTTCCATCACAACTAACATAAAACAAGTAGGAATAAATAAAAGGCAAAATACTAACGAGTATTCCGGATGACTGGACTCACCAAGATTGATTATACTGAATATATGGAATTCAAGGTGATCTTGCTATTGAAAATACAAGCTTAATACTGTGCTAGGTAATACCTCTCTAACTGATATATGTTCTTTGCATTGTAGGTGGAAAAGGTTCGGAAGCTGTTAACAGCGTTTGGAATACAGGAAGGTATAAAGGTTGGATCCGTGGAGGAGTTTCAGGGCCAAGAGAAATGTGTCATAATAATTTCCACTGTCAGGTCATCTTCAGACATGCTAGAGGTGAGAAACAGTCTATCTATCTATCTGTCTACCTATATCTCTGGAACTCCCTCAAAGGGCTGAACTCCAGTGTGGCTTCTCAGCCTTTAGTGCATCACCCTTAACAGGCCAGTGCTAGAGGACAACTCTAGTGCAGTGTTTACAGAAGCTCTTACCTAAAGTTCCTACTGACTACGTATACCTAATGCTCCTGCCTAAGTATTCTTACCTACTACTTCTACCTATTACTCCTAACATTTTGCCAAAAGGCAGGGCTACTGCATAGTGCTCACCACAGGAAAATGTAGAGTTACAAAGAATGAACTGTGTGAGATATGTGTTGTCAGGTGTTATGTGTAACACAGAGATTATATGTTTGGTGACAAAATGCCAGTAGTCCACATGTGGGTGAGGCAGAAAGAGAGGACAGCTGTCTGGGTCAGAGTAGTGCAGCATGACAACCTCTGAAATGCTGGCTCACTATGGAGCATTAACTAAGTCAATGTGCTGTCAGTGGACTGACCCAGGGCATGTGAAGCTTTCTGGATAAACCATGGAAAGGTCTGTGGGGCCTGGTTGTGGGTAGGGAGCTGTGGTTATGGTGTGTATATATATATATATATTTTTTTTTTTTTTCATACATATTCGCCTTTTCCCGCGTTAGCGAGGTAGCGTTAAG